>JACEFZ010010767.1:0-307500 GCA_014155875.1 Cepaea nemoralis | reverse complement strand
ATTTAGTATGCAGGTTGCATTTCCTCGCACTAGGGTAAGGCTTGTACCTTCCCAATTGAACTCCTCGCCCGAAGCCGTTGGCACAATGTGGGGTTGATTATTTGATTGTTTCTGGATTTGAAATCTAAATATTGAGCACAACCCACTACTGGCAACGCTGATCGTACGATGGGTAACGTTGTAATATTCTGTTATGATAATTTGGCGTGTCCAGCGTGTGCCGCGTGGTCACACACCCGCTTCACATGCCAGTGATCCGGGGCTTGTTTCCGGATCCGGTTAGGGATATGCACTACTGACGAGCTCAAACGAGAGCGAAACTCGAGTATAGTGCTTCCATATTGACAATGTGGGGTGTCGGGTTTGGTGAGCGCCGCCAAACATTCGGCGATAACACAAAGCAGATGGTACCGTCTACTTCTCATACGATAGCTCAGACCTGACATTCAAAGAAAGTATGAGAGATGTAGGCAAATTATAAGTGATATGTAAATAACTCAAGCATCCGTAAACATACTGTTTGATATATTATTCTATCTTCAACTAGCAGTCGTACGTAGACAGTCTTTGGTGTGCCTGCTTTGTCTATCGTGAGTCAAAGAACTACTGACGCCAATAGACCGTTCGTTACGTAGACAGCTTGCCATTGTGGTAGGGAGAAGATTATGTATCAAAAGTGATAGACAACACATGAGACAGTGGTCAAACATGACCACCAACGCTATCGCCTATAAGACAAAAGACTACAGTTGATTTACTGTTGCAAGGAAATACACAGAGGAAGGTCATAGTACAAACATCGGATCTCGGCCATGCCTTTAAAATAAAAAGATGTGTTGCCACACAGCCTATCCTTAGCACATTCTCTATTAGAGATAAGTACTGTTATCTATGCTAAACTGTCGACACGCCCCATTGCTAAGGTTTTGCAGTTTAATCTTGTTTTAATCAGAAATAAGCACAGGGTTCGCCGAAATGATATCTTGTATCAATATTGAAAATGGTTATACTTATGTGGAATAAAGGTCGTACCACATACCTCAAAAAGAAACGGATGAGACTTACCTCAGGATATGCGATAGATTGTTACAACGAGTAAGGTACAGAACATTAGTGTTTTCAGCGTATTTTCCATAGTGTTATTTTACAACATTATAACAATCACATTTTTAATAATGAATTTGTTTCTGCACATTCACTGACTGACTGGCTGATCCTATTGCAGACCGAGACTGACTAACTCAACTGCAGATTTATAAATTAGTAACATGTCACTATTAGGTATAGTGTTTTTTGTTTTTTTTTGCCTCAACAGAAAATTCAATATCTCAGTAACCAACTGAAGGAAAATGATGAGATTTAGCATATAACCTTATAATTATGTCCACCCAACAAACAAACAAAAAAATTTGTTCTGGAGATTGTACATCAGATTTCAATGTTTGTTTATATGCGGTATATATTTTATTGCCCCCACATTCATTCCATCATTTTAAGAGTATTACCGCTTCAACAAGACACACCCCCGCTGTTTTTGACATTTGTCTGCGCGGTTTTCGCTTTTGGCAGACTGAGGGAATTTATGTGGGGTAGTTCAGAGGTGTTGTCAAACTGTGTGTTCTTTCATGAAACGTGATTATATAAATAAACTAGCTGGCTCGGCCCGGCTCCTGGTGGGGATCTATCTATCTATCTATCTATCTATCTATCTATCTATCTATCTATCTATCTATCTATCTATCTATCTATCTATCTATCTATCTATCTATCTATCTATCTATCTATCTATCTATCTATCTATCTATCTATCTATCTATCTATCTATCTATCTATCTATCTATCTATCTATCTATCTATCTATCTATCTATCTATCTATCTATCTATCTATCTATCTATCTATCTATCTATCTATCTATCTATCTATCTATCTATCTATCTATCTATCTATCTATCTATCTATCTATCTATCTATCTATCTATCTATCTATCTATCTATCTATCTATCTATCTATCTATCTATCTATCTATCTATCTATCTATCTATCTATCTATCTATCTATCTATGCGCATACTTGGTTATTGATTTATATAGCAACGTATTAGATTGTACGTGGCTGTAAACATTGACTCGTATTGAAGTCACAGAGATTGACACTTAGATATCTTTTATAATACTTTTTATCGCGTTAATACTCTGAGTGAGGGGGTCTTCACGCCCTGCTTTAAACAGAGACATTGACTTGTATAGTCATTTATTGATTCTTTTGGATAACAGTTGGTACTTAGCTTGTGAAGTAGTTTTTTTCAGGTTAATTATTTGTTGTATGTTCTTTAATTCGTATTGTTCCTTGTTTGCATTATATTCGTTTGTCTAATTAGTTATATCGTTATAATATTGTCATTTACTTATCGATTTGTATTACTGATATTTTGTAAGTTAATGTAATTGTGATTTTTTTATGATCTTGTATTTTTGCTTAACTTTGACTAATTTACAATTTCTTCAATGATGAAATGTCTGAGAAGTGGCAACACTGGCTCAATAAGTCAGGAATACGCCTTGGACACTTAAACATTTGCAGCTTATTTAACAAGCTACCAGAGTTATCTTCTATTCTTAATCAAAATTTTCATTTATTCAGCCTTAGTGAAAGTAGGCTTAATGATAAAATTTCAGATGAGGACATCTCTATTAAAGGGTACAAAGTTTTTAGAAGGGATCCCTGTAGGAAACAAGAGACAGGCATAGTAACCTATGTTTCTAATTTACTAAATGCTCACCGTAGGCTAGACTTTAAAACTTGCGAAATAGAATGTATTTGGTTAGAGCTAAAACTTCAAAACCGCACACCCCTGATAATTGGCTACCTCTATCGAAATCCCAGTGCTGGACACGTCTGGTACGAAAACTTTACTACCATGATGGATGTGGTTTTCGCTTCTGGGAAGGAAATTATACTACTCGGAGACTTTAATATTGACACTAACAAATCCAACATAATATGGGGAAATATAATTGCATCATACAATTTCCAACAAATAGTACAACAAGCTACTAGAGTAACAAAGTCATCTTCAACAGTCATAGATCACATTTATGTAACTTGCTCAGACAACATCATAGAATGCACAGTACCCGATTGTGCAATGAGCGATCACTACCCAATGCCAGTCAAGGAAGTTCGAGTAAAACACCACGTCAAGCTACCTTGGATCACCCAGGAAATACTTCAAATTATGAGAGACAGAGATAAAGCACATAAAAAGCGGGTTCTCAGTGCATACCGTACTCTTAGAAACAAAGTTCAATATAACATACGACAGGAAAAGAAAAATTACTTTAAGAACTTAGTAATGAATAAAACAAATAGTAAGGATATATGGAAGGCAATTAACACCTTGACAAACAAGTATAACTTCCGAAATTCTTTACCATCAAATCATATTACATGCGACCAATTCAGTAATTTTTTTCAAACTGACATAGACCAGTTGAAGGCTTCAATACCTTTTGCTCTTTGCAACTTATCTTTATTGTCATCGTTTTGCGAGAATAGATGCTCTCGCGATATTCTTTCCGACATACCGCTAATGACAATCACTGAAGTATTCACTTACCTCAGTAACCTAAAAAAAAAACAACCTCATCAGGGTTAGATGGAATCAGCAACCGGAATCTCCGCTGTGCTGCGCCAGTGATCTGTACATCACTAACCTATGTATATAATCAGTGTCTCACCAAAGGCCACTTTCCATCAGTTCTCAAAATCGCTAAAGTGTACCCTCTTCTTAAATCTGGTTCATTGGACAATGGTCTCCCGAACAATTACAGACCTATTTCCTTACTATCATCACTATCTAAGCCACTAGAAAAACACATCCATAAAGTAACATTACAGTGTTTAGTTCGCAACAAGCTTATTGTTGGCAGCCAATCAGGATTTCGACCAAAGTATTCTTGCCATACGGCCCTAACAAACATTATAGAAAATTGGCACCAGAATATAAACAACAATAATCTATATGGAACTGTGTTTATTGATTTCAAGAAAGCATTTGATATGATAGATCATGTTATTTTAATTTAAAAACTTGAGACAATGAAAATTGGCCCTAATGTAGTCACTCTAATATCATCTTTTTTATCAAACAGAAAGCAAGTAGTATCACATAATAAATCTCTGTCTCAAACCACTACCTTCAATATTGGAGTACCGCAAGGCTCTATTCTTGGCCGTCTATTATTTGCCATATATATTAACAATTTACCTTTGCATCTTTCGTCGTCCTGCGATCTATTTGCAGATGACTGTACAGTGTACACAAACGCTGAAAACTGTATTTTACTGGAGTCGTCTTTACAACAAGAATTAAATAATGTAGTTAGGTGGAGCTATTCAAAACCGTATGCAAATTAACATCACTAAAACAAAAGCAATGTTATTTACAACCAGACAAAGACTTCAAATTCTAAGCTCACACACATCACTTCAACTTCACATCGATAACATGCCAGTAGAAAGTGTAATTGAGCACAAAACATTAGGCCTAATCATTGATAGAAACCTAACCTTTAATTCCCACGTTCAAGCGTTCATTAAACAAACAGCGAAAAAAGTCTACCAACTCGCCAAAATTAAAAACTTCCTTGATGAGGACACAAGGAAACTATTCTATACTTCTCATATACAGACACACTTTGACTATTGCTCCACAATCTGGGACGGTTGTTCTAATTCAAACACCAAGCGACTTTACTCACTCCAGAAACGGGCCATTAGTCTAATTTATAGCAAACATTTATCTGACAATCCTAGCCTTTATAAACGCCTTCAGTTACTACCATTCCGCAATCGCCTGCTTTTCAATAAAGCTAAACTAATTCACAAAATCCTGCAAAAGAATGCCCCAAATTACCTTTGGCCATTGTTTAAATATAATGCTAGACACAGTAAACGTTTAAATATACTACACATTCCGAAGCCTAGGATTGACTTATACAAAACAAGCTTAACGTACTCTTGCAGCTCAGCTGTGGAACAATCTTCCACAAGAAATCAAAGACATCACCAATCCCTATTCATATAATCGCAAATTATTCGAACACTATCTCAATACGGATTACCTTCCCCCTTAATAATAGAGATAATAATAATAACAAAACCCTAGTATAACAGCCAGTCCCCTTTTTGTAGGCCAGTATATTCCACATGGCTAATAACAAGTGTGAGACCATTATCTAATATTACTGTGTCGTGTAGTTTTGATGTTCGCATTTTGCCCATGCCTTTATAATGCATATCTTTTATATTGTTGCTGTTCTTTGTTAGCCTTGAATGATGTGTGAATGAAATAATGTATGAAAGAGAGTGATAGAAGGGCAGAATGTTAGACGGGCCTGCGTGCCCAATTCTTAACCCTTTGAAAATAAAGATATCTTAACCCTTTGAAGTTTGTTCTATCTATCTATCTATCTATCTATCTATCTATCTATCTATCTATCTATCTATCTATCTATCTATCTATCTATCTATCTATCTATCTATCTATCTATCTATCATCAATCTATCTATCTATCTATCTATCTGCCAGCCGGCCGGCCGGCCGGCCCACCCACCCACCCACCAACCGACCCACCCACCCACCCACCGAGTCAGCCAGCCAGCCAGCCATCCACCAACCCACCCACCCACCCACCTACCTTTCTGCCTACCTACCTACTTACCTACCTACCTACCTTTCTGTCTGTCTGTCTGTCTGTCTGTCTGCCTGCCTGTCTGTCTGTCTGTCCGCGCTATTAAATATTGATAAAAGTTACTGGAAAAAACGTCAGGACCATGTGTTGAAAGAGAAAGAGGACTATTGGAGAAAGGATGGATTGAATTTTATGCAACCGAGAGCAATCATCAACCTACTGGAATCGTCCGACACAGATTAAGGTCTGAGCAGATCGCAGACCTTAATCTACGTACACACTTACTGGGATATTTTGCTCCAACTATTCAGACGAATCGCAGGCCCTAAACATTACAGCATCAGCATCAGCTGAAGAAACAAGAAGGAAATGAAAAATAAGGTAAGAAATATATTCCTTCTACTTTCCTGTTAATTTACAAATTATTTACCCCGTGCCTCTGTAAATTCTCTGTCTTTACTAATATTACACATTGCACCCCTCTCGGGATTCTCCGTGGTGAAGTGGTCAAGCCGTCTGACTCGGGCTCCGAAGGTTGTATGTTCGATTCCGGGCCGCGTCCTTCATTTCACGAGTGCATTTTTTCGGAGACTCCCGAGGGTCGTCGCTGGAGCTACGGAGTTCGTGCTTTGTGCGACGCTTTCCGCGCTGCGGAAAGAAACTGAGCCATATGGGATAAAAACCCGGTTCAATGCAGCCGACCCTGTCGATTTTAAGCTAGTTCTTTCATTGCACCCACTCCCATACGAATCCGGATACGCCTTTGTGTGTCATCAGAATTGGCAGGTCTCACATTACCGTAAAAATAACTTTGTTAGCGAGAAATCACTAGTTTTTAAGCAAAACATCAAAGGAATGTCGCCGCTTTCAATGATTTAAGCTGTTTTTGGACCTATCAAAGACATATTCCTTGGGTGGGGGTAAATATAAGACGGCTGGAAAAATTTCATAACGATGCAACAGACAGTTTTCAAAATAATTGATCGTGAATGAAGGCAAACAAATGTGGACATACTATAGCTCCTTCCTTTCTCAGGTGCCCGGTTTGGGCCAGCGCTCCGTCTGATATTGTTTAAGACGTTCATCATTATCATGCGGAATGCCGATAAGCGTGGGCGGTCATGTTTCGTCATCTCACACGATCACCAGGGTCTTGGATTAGCTCTGTGTTCTTGTTATGTGGCCTAAGCCATCCAGACATTCACTTCTCTACCTTCCCCTTGTTCTTTTCCCCTCAATATTGTCAGGTGTAACCAAGTTCTCTTGTGTATTTCTTCTTATAACGTGCCTAAACAATCTAGATTGCCTACGTCTAATTTCTCTAATCAGTTTACGGTTGTCATGTCTTTCTTGTAAGACTTGTTCATTGGTTTTTGAAGAAGTTACTTATACTATTATTATTATTGACAAAGCTGTTTAAGCACCTCACATATACCTTTCGCTGCCTTAAATAGTTAGCTTGTCTAAAAACATTTTAATATATTCCGTTTTGTTTCCTTTGCGAAATCATTCAAGACTTGTGATTGATAAAGGCATGCTAGTGAAATCTGAAATTAAAATGTGCCGCTCGTCATTCAAGGAGCCGTGTTGGTGTAATGGTTACTAGCAGTTGTCCTGGGTTTCTTCTTCTACTGCGTTCATCTGGAGTTTTTTTTTTCCGGACGTGATTGCGTTGTGCCTGTTTACAGCAGAGCTGCGTTCTTGAGCCGTTAGGCCGACACATCCGACTTCTGCGGGCATTTATTGACCGGGTTAACCTTCCCGGGGGCCTGGGCCGGGAGCCAGTTGTAGAAAGGTTAAAGTCTTCCCAACCAGTACAGCTCTAGATCTGATCTCGGATCATCAAATGCATACACAAGTCTCTGGAACCTGTTGTCTATAGTCCCTGGAACCTGTTGTCTATAGTCCCTGGAAACTATAGACAACACGGACAATACTGACAATTTTATCACTCGTGTGTTGGTTCGGTTACATAAAATTTAGCCCTGAAGCCCGGGTAAGTAATAGTACCCAATGGTACGTAAACAGGGGCTATTACAGTGCTAACAGTCACGGGACTGCAAGAACACGACACATGTAAGTACAGACCTTGTCTTACGTTAAGTTAGTTGCATATCTTTTACAGGACGTCGCAGTCAACCACAACTCAAGGCGATCTGTTTCCAAATCGCCCAGAGGCTGCTAAGCTCTTCGGGTCGATAACCGATGAGGTGTCCCGATGAGGCCCAGGAATTGGGCAAAATAGCCTCGGCCCAGCCGACCGAGCTGGCCAAGGGGTATCATAATGCAACGCAATAAGATAATATTAGCTAATATTAATATAAACATGATGAGACAAGCAGTGCAAAAGTGTTAATACTGCACATATTAAAATCGAGTGGCAGTAAAAGTAATAATTAGTATGAAAGATGAGTATACACAAAACACATGAAATAGCATGTTTTGTGGCATATACAGTGGTACCTCGGGTTACGAACTTAATTCGTTCCAGAACTCGGTTCGTAACAAGAAACGTTCGTAACCCGAAACGTTACTAACCCGAAACATTGAAATCAATGAAATAGAGGCAATCCATTTCAAGCTAGTGGATGTTCAGAATGAACAGCTAAAGACATTAAAGGAGTAGCAGTTGTCCGATGATGAGGAGCCAGTGACTGTTTCAACTGCCAGGATTAAAGAAACACACACACACACACACACACACACACACACACACACACACATATATATATAGACATACACAGATACAGACATACTACACCCACAAACATACCAAACACAGATTTACATATAAATGCACACTTGTATATACAAATACGTTCACACATACATACACAGACAGACATTTATAGCACACGCTTACATAATACATGCATACCCATATAATACATATACACATACACGACTACATAAACATATCATCATTATCATCCAGTGCCTTGCCGGCTGGAGTTGACAAATTGCGATCTCCGACGACATGGATCAATTCATGTGTCAATTCCCTTCCGTGCTATGACACAAGACTTTCAAACATTTGCTCACACTGTCTTCCTCTATCTCTCTTTCTACAAATCTTTCTGGTTGTCACAAGAAGTTCCAATATACGTCTTCTCATAATGTGGTTGGAAAAAAAAAAACACGATGACTGCTTCTTTCTGATGTTTGTGATAAGCTGTCTTTGCGACTTAGCTTCCTTAAAATGTCTCATCAGATTGCTCATTTTTGCTGTCCAGTTAGTTTTCAGCATTCTTCTATAAATGTTACATGTTTTGCGTATCCTTTTACAGGACTTAGCTGTCAACAGCAGCATCTTTCAGCTGTCTGTTGATCTCTTGGCAAGATTACGCTCAGTAGTTTGCCATTGCTTTCTGAGCGGCCGGCTCAGTATCCCGCAAGTCACGAGCGGGGGTCGAACCGCCTCAGTTCTCGCTCCGCTACGAGACTCTGCGTGATAAACGGGATTACAGAGAGAAAGTGTTGTAACCCCACAGCCAGAGAGACCGGCATTCTTCTATAAAACCACATCTTTAAGGCTTTCGGGGATTGTTTCGCCTGCATATTAATTGTCCAGGGCTCGAAGCCGTATATTAGAACTGGTTCTATGTAACATGCAAGAATCCTTTATTTAACTTTCAACAATAATGACTTATTGCACAAAACGTTCTCCATTTGACAGAATGCAGTTATTGCTTGTCCTATTCTGTTCTTTATCTAAGCAATGCATCTTCCATCTGATGTTGTCCGTGTGTCTAGATATCTGAATTTCTGCACTTGTCCCAAAAATAATGTCATTTACTTAAACTGCACATGTAGACATACTCTGTTTGTTTGATATCGTCTGTCTTTCTATTATTCTATTATTACGGCCCATTGTTTTCACTTTCTACACACATGGACATACACTCGGTGTATGTTAAATGCATATGGAAAATAGTTATTGGTCAGTAACCGATGAACGTTAAGGAATCACAAATGACCGGTGCAGCACAGCGAAAAATTATATCACTGATATCATCAAGGCCGTCAGAAATGTGGTGCTTCGAGTTTTGAGAGATATTTATAGACGTCAAAGGAATCTCAACAGAAATGTTTTAGTACATTTATTCTCACAGAATGATGACAGTAAACTTAAATTACATGGTAAATCTGGTATTGTGTGCTTTAAATTCTTTATTTCGGATTGAAAGACACGACTGAAATCATCACATGTTATGGAATTTGGTATTGTTCATTCTGATGAATGTTTCTGTGCTGTTATTTTTATCTGTAATCAAATTTTTGAAATGATTTTTTCTTTCTGTATCCTACGAATTTCATATTTAATTTTATTCCTTAGCCTGCAGTAATTGATGAAGTCTTTATTTTGTGTGCTGTGTCTCGCTCTTTCATAATTTCCAAAACTTCTTTAGTAACCTATGGGGATTTATGTTGGTTCTTACTCGAACTTCTTTGACTGACACATGTTTATCAAATACGCCACCGTAGACTGTCTTAATCTGGTAAGCTAATGCATCGTCCGGACCAGGAAGTTGGTAAACATGATCAAGTGCTGCATTTTCAAGCCATGCACAAATAAAATCTGGGATTAACGCTTTAAAAATGCTAAATTTGATGCTCAAATGTTTATTTTTATGAGTTCAAAATCCATTTTTTCACCATGTACAAAATACTGGATAATGGTCACTAACTCAACTACCAGGCAAAAACATTCCATACTATTTATTGGACAGGTAACATATTGATCAATCATCGTTGAAGATATTTCTGTAGCTTTTGTGGGACGGCTAATTAGTTGTTTGAATTAGCTGTTTGAATTAGTTGCAGACGGACTGGCACAATGTAATGATAACTCTGGGTCCTGAGTGCAGAGAATGGGCAGCGTGCCGCACAGAGTTTGAAGTGCAACAGCTGATCCAGAGTAAAACACGTCAATGTGACATAGTCATCTACGGCGATGGGTCAGTGGTGAGAAACAGACGTAGTGATGGGGCTTTATTGCAAAGGCTAATGGCCGAGTCTTGAAAAAGGAGAGTCTGGCATATGAGACTACGACCTCCAGCGTGAGAATTGAGGTGGTGGCAGTAACAGCGGCATTGCGTTGGCTAGAGTAGACTACTGCAACACACATTGTATTCATTACGGATTCAAAGAGTATGCTTAGCAAGGTGGAGAAAGAAATGTTTCGTGTGGAATGGCTCTCGTCGCTTCAGAGGTCACAGACTGTGAGAATTGTATGGATATTTTACCCTGGCCATGCGGGGGTGCGGGGGAATGAACAGGCTGATAGGCTAGCAGAGAATTTTGGGTGCCTATGGATTGCCTATGGACAAGGGGAAGGTGGTCGTGGGGCCAGGTGGAGAAGGCGGAGGAACAGATTGAGAACCCATATGTGAAAGAATGAGATTGCGGGGGATCGGCAGTGGTGCTGGAAGAATTTCAAAACTGAGAGGGAAGTCCAGGAGAACTTTTAATCAGATAGTGGTGGGAATGATTAGTAGTATGACTCTTCGCTGGCTGTTGAACGAGCGGACGGAGCAAGTATGGGAATGTCCTGAGTGCAGTGATGTCGGTTCTTACCTCAACTCAAAGAACTAGTTTTATCATATGGCTGCAAACCCTGAACAAGTAGAAATAAGCAACAACAACAACAACAACAACAACAACAACAACAACAACAACAACAACAAAAATCCCCTGAGAACTCAAAGACGTGATTTTAACAGAAGAATGCTAAAAACTGCTTTAACAGCCAATTTGGGGAACATAACTGTTTTGACAGAGGTTAAGATCTAACGATAAATTAACACAATCATCAAAATGATGACGGTTAAGTTTTTGGCAACTGGTATAAGTTGCGACAACTGGACAGATTTTGGAATGAGAGATAGAGGAAGACAATGATAGAAGATATTTGAGCATTTTTATCATGGCATGAAGCATTGTCAGCACGCTAAATGAAATCTTCCAGCAATGCACTTAATGTTAATATATTTTAAAAAATGCTCTTATCCTCACCTTCCCATCTCAGCAACACATAGACATAGAAACTTAGGCGCCAACTCACTCACACATGCACGGACAAATACACATGAACATTTGAATATACTACTAAATACAAAGTATAAATTCAAAATGTATAAATAAAGGTATTTTTCATTCACAGAGCAATGTGCTGAAACACCCAAGCCCCGACAGAAGCCACAATAATTCAACTGATAGTCTTCAGTAGTTCATTGCAAATATGAATCTTAGATTAATTAGATACATGAAATTAACAATAGCTATTGGATTATACTTTTTGACATCAACATGTATCCAGATATCAGGTTTGACGACATCAACGTCGAAGATCCACACAAGTACACAAACATCATTGGTCTACTTAAGTATACCCACATCAACTTTGACCACAAGTAACCCAAAGTCAACGGTCCCTACAGGTACACCCACGTCAGCGTTCCCTACAAGTACACCCACGTCAACGTTCCCTACAAATACACCCACGTCAACGGTTCACACAAGTACACCCACATTAAAGGTCTTCACAATTACACCGACGTCAACGGTCCCTACAAGTACACCCACGTCAACGGTCCACAAAAGTACACCCACCTTAAAGGTCTTCACAGGTACACCCACGTCAAATGTCCCTATAGTTACGCCGACGTCTACGGTCCACACAAGTTCACCTTCGTCTAGGGTCATCACAAGTATACCGACGTCAACGGTCCCTACAAGTACACCCACGTCAACGGTCCCTACAAGTGCATCCACGTTAACGGTCTACACAAGTACACTCATGTTAACAGTCCCTACAAGTACAGCCACGTTAAAGGTCTTCACAAGTACACCGACGTCAACGGTCCACACAAGCACACCGACGTATACGGTCCACACAACAATACCTTCGTCTAAAGTCATCACAAGTACACCCACATCAACGTTTCATACAAGTACACCAAAGTCAACGGTCCACACAAGTACACCCAACTTAAAGGTCCACACAAGTACACCCACCTTAAAGGTCTTCACAACTACACCCACGTCAACGTTCCCTACAAGTACACCCACGCCAACGGTCCCTACAAGTAAACCCACGTCATCGGTCCACACAAGTACACCCACCTTAAAGGTCTTCAAAAGTACACCAACATCAAATGTCCCTACAAGTACACCTACGTTTACGGTCCACACAAATTCACCTTCATCTAAGGTCATCACAAGTACACGCACGTCAACGTTCCCTACAAGTACACCCACGTCAGCGGTCCCTACAAGTACACCCACGTTAAAGGTCATCACAAGTACACCTACGTCACCATTCCCTACAAGTACACCGATGTCTAAGGTCCACACAGATACACCTACCTTAATGGTCTTCACAAGTACATCCACGTCAACGGTGCCTACAAGTACACCGACGTCCACGGTCCACACAAGTACACCTTCGTCTAAGATCATCACAAGTGCACGCACGTCAATGTTCCCTACAAGTACACCCACGTCAGCGTTCACTACAAATACACCAACGTTAGCGGTCCACACAAATACACTCACCTTAAAGGTCTTCACAAGTACACCCACGTCAACGGTCCCTACAAATACACCCACGTCAACGGTCCACACAAGTACACCCACGTTAAAGGTATTCACAAGTACACCCACGTCAACGGTCCATACAAGTACACCGATATCTACAGTCCACACAAGTATACCTTCGTCTAAGGTCATCACAACGACACCGACTTCAACGGTCCCTACAAGTACACCAACGTCAACGGTCCACACAAGTGCACCCAACTTAAAGGTCCTCACAAATACACCCACCTTAAAGGTCTTCACAAGTACACCCACGTCAACTTTCCCTACAAGTACACCCACGTCAACGGTCCACACAAGCACATTCACGTTAACGGTCCCTACAAGTAAACCCACGTTAAAGGTCTTCACAATTACACCCACGGCAACGGTCCCTACAAGTACACCCACGTCAACGGTCCACACAAGTACACCCACCTTAAAGGTCTTCACAAGTACACCCACGTCAAAGGTCCCTACAAGTACTACGACGTCTACAGTTCACACAAGGTCACCTTCGTCTAAGGTCATAACAGGTACACCGAACTCAACGGTCCCTACAAGTACACCCACGTCAACGGTCTCTACAATCACACGCACGTCAACGGTCCTTACAAGTACACCCACGTCAACGGTCCACAAAAGTATACCCACCTTAAAAGTCTTCACAAGTACACCCACGTCAAAGGTCCCTACAAGTACACCGACTTATACGGTCCCTACAAGTACACCCACGTTAACGGTCCCTACAAGTACATCCACGTTAACGGTCCCTACAAGTACACCCACGTTAAAGGTCTTCACAAGTACACCCACGTCAACGGTCCATACAAGTACACCGACGTCTATATTCCACAAAAGTATACCTTCGTCTAAGGTCATCACAACTAAACCCACGTCAACATTCCCTATAAGTACACCAACGTCAACGGTCCACACAAGTACACCCAACTTAAAGGTTCTCACAAGTACACCCACCTTAAAGGTCTTCACAAGTACACCCACATCAAATGTCCCAACAAGTACACCGACATTTACGGTCCACACAAATTCACCTTCATCTAAGGTCATCACAAGTACACGCACATCAACGTTCCCTACAAGTACACCCACGTCAGCGGTCCCTACAAGTACACCTACGTCAACGGTCCACACAAGTACACCCACGTTAAAGGTCATCACAAGTGCACCTACGTCAACTTTCCCTACAAGTACACCGATGTCTACGGTCCACACAAATACACCTACCTTAAAGGGCTTCACAAGTACACCCACGTCAAAGGTCCCTACAAGCACACCGACGTCTACGATCCACACAAGTTCACCTTCGTCTATGGTCATCACAAGTGCACCGACTTCAACTGTCCCTACAAGTACACCCACGTTAAAGGTCTTCACAAGTACATCCACGTCAACGGTGCCTACAAGTACACCGACGTCTACGGTCCACACAAGTACACCTTCGTCTAAGATCATCACAAGTGCACGCACGTCAATGTTTCCTACAAGTACACCCACGTCAGCATTCACTACAAATACACCAACGTTAGCGGTCCACACAAATACACTCACCTTAAAGGTCTTCACAAGTACACCCACGTCACCGGTCTCTACAAATACACCCACGTCAACGGTCCACACAAGTACACCCACGTTAAAGGTATTCACAAGTACACCCACGTCAACAGTCCATACAAGTACACCGATATCTACGGTCCACACAAGTATACCTTCGTCTAAGGTCATCACAATGACACCGACTTCAACGGTCCCTACAAGTACACCCACGTCAACGGTCATTACAAGTGCACCCACGTCAACGGTCCCTACAATTACACCCAAGTTAAAGGTCTTCACAAGTACATCCACGTCAACGTTCCCTACAAGTACACCAACGTCAACGGTCCACACAAGTGCACCCAACTTAAAGGTCCTCACAAATACACCCACCTTAAAGGTCTTCACAAGTACACCCACGTCAACTTTCCCTACAAGTACACCCACGTCAACGGTCCACACAAGCACATTCACGTTAACGGTCCCTACAAGTAAACCCACGTTAAAGGTCTTCACAATTACACCCACGTCAATGGTCCCTACAAGTACACCCACGTCAACGGTCCACACAAGTGCACCCACCTTAAAGGTCTTCACAAGTACACCCACGTCAAAGGTCCCTACAAGTACAACGACGTCTACAGTCCACACAAGTACACCTTCGTCTAAGGTCATAACAAGTACACCCACGTCAAAGGTCCCTACAAGTACACCGACGTATACGGTCCCTACAAGTACACCCACGTTAACGGTCCCTACAAGTACACCCACTTTAAAGGTCTGCACAAGTACACCCACGTCAACGGTCCATACAAGTACACCGACGTCTATGGTCCACACAAGTATACCTTCGTCTAAGGTCATCACATGTACACCCACGTCAACGTTCCCTACAAGTACACCAACGTCAACGGTCCACACAAGTACACCCAACTTAAAGGTTCTCACAAGTACACCCACCTTAAAGGTCTTCACAAGTACATCCACGTCAACGTTCCCTACAAGTACACCCACGTCAACGTTCCCTACAAGTACACCAACGTCAACGGTCCACATAAGTACACCTACCTTAAAGGTGTTCACAAGTACACCCACATCAAATGTCCCTACAAGTACACCGACGTTTACGGTCCACACAAATTCACCTTCATCTAAGGTCATCACAAGTACACGCACGTCAACGTTCCCTACAAGTACACCCACGTCAACGGTCCCTACAAGTACACCCACGTCAACGGTCCACACAAGTACACCCACGTTAAAGGTCATCACAAGTGCACCTACGTCAACATTCCCTACAAGTACACCGATGTCTACGGTCCACACAAATACACCTACCTTAAAGGGCTTCACAAGTACACCCACGTCAAAGGTCCCTACAAGCACACCGACGTCTACGGTCCACACAAGTTCACCTTCGTCTATGGTCATCACAAGTACACCGACTTCAACGGTCCCTACAAGTACACCTACGTCAACGGTCATTACAAGTGTACCCACGTCAACGGTCCACACAAGCACACTCACGTTAACGGTCCCTACAAGTACACCCACGTTAAAGGTCTTCACAAGTACATCCACTTCAACGGTCACTACAAGTACACCGACGTATACGGTCCACACAAGTACACCTTCGTCTAAGATCATCACAAGTGCACGCACGTCAATGTTCGCTACAAGTACACCCACGTCAACGTTCACTACAAATACACCAACGTTAGCGGTCCACACAAATACACTCACCTTAAAGGTCTTCAAAAGTACACCCACGTCAACGGTCCCTACAAATACACCCACGTCAACGGTCCACACAAGTACACCCACGTTAAAGGTATTCACAAGTACACCCACGTCACCGGTCCATACAAGTACACCGATATCTACGGTCCACACAAGTATACCTTCGTCTAAGGTCATCACAATGACACCGACTTCAACGGTCCCTACAAGTACACCCACGTCAACGGTCATTACAAGTGTACCCACGTCAACGGTCCACACAAGCACACTCACGTTAACGGTCCCTACAAGTACACCCAAGTTAAAGGTCTTCACAAGTACATCCACGTCAACGGTCCATACAAGTACACCGATATCTAAGGTCCACACAAGTATACCTTCGTCTAAGGTCATCACAATGACACCGACTTCAACGGTCCCTACAAGTACACCCACGTCAACGGTCATTACAAGTGCACCCACGTCAACGGTCCACACAAGCACACTCACGTTAACGGTCCCTACAAGTACACCCACGTCAACGGTCAACACAAGTACACCCACCTTAAAGGTCTTCACAAGTACACCCACGTCAAAGGTCCCTACAAGTACAACGACGTCTACGGTCCACACAAGTACACCTACGTCTAAGTTCATAACAAGTACACCAATGTCTACGGTCCACACAAGTATACCTTCGTCTAAAATCATCACAATGACACCGACTTCAACGGTCCCTACAAGTACACCCACGTCAACGGTCATTACAAGTGCACCCACGTCAACGGTCCACACAAGCACACTCACGTTAACGGTCCCTACAAGTACACCCACGTTAAAGGTCTTCACAAGTACATCCACGTCAACGTTCCCTACAAGTACACCAATGTCAAAGGTCTACACAAGTGCACCCAACTTAAAGGTCCTCACAAATACACCCACCTTAAAGGTCTTCACAAGTACACCCAAGTCAACTTTCCCTACAAGTACACTCACGTCAACGGTCCGCACAAGCACATTCACGTTAACGGTCCCTACAAGTACACCCACGTTAAAGGTCTTCACAATTACACCCACGTCAACGGTCCCTACAAGTACACCCACGTCAACGGTCAACACAAGTACACCCACCTTAAAGGTCTTCACAAGTACACCCACGTCAAAGGTCCCTACAAGTACAACGACGTCTACGGACCACACAAGTACACCTTCGTCTAAGTTCATAACAAGTACACCAATGTCTACGGTCCTCACAAGTACACCCAACTTAAAGGTCCTCACAAGTACACCCACCTTAAAGGTCTTGACAACTACACCCACGTCAACGTTCCCTACAAGTACACCCACACCAACGGTCCCTACAAGTAAGCCCACGTCAACGGTCCACACAAGTACACCGACTTCAACGGTCCCTACAAGTACACCCACGTCAACGGTCATTACAAGTGTACCCACGTCAACGGTCCACACAAGCACACTCATGTTAACGGTCCCTACAAGTACACCCACGTTAAAGGTCTTCACAAGTACATCCACGTTAACGGTGCCTACAAGTACACCGACGTCTACGGTCCACACAAGTACACCTTCGTCTAAGATCATCACAAGTGCACGCACGTCAATGTTCCCTACAAGTACACCCACGTCAGCGTTCACTACAAATACACCAACGTTAGCGGTCCACACAAATACACTCACCTTAAAGGTCTTCACAAGTACACCCACGTCACCGGTCTCTACAAATACACCCACGTCAACGGTCCACACAAGTACACCCACGTTAAAGGTATTCACAAGTACACCCACGTCAACAGTCCATACAAGTACACCGATATCTACGGTCCACACAAGTATACCTTCGTCTAAGGTCATCACAATGACACCGACTTCAACGGTCCCTACAAGTACACCCACGTCAACGGTCATTACAAGTGCACCCACGTCAACGGTCCCTACAATTACACCCAAGTTAAAGGTCTTCACAAGTACATCCACGTCAACGTTCCCTACAAGTACACCAACGTCAACGGTCCACACAAGTGCACCCAACTTAAAGGTCCTCACAAATACACCCACCTTAAAGGTCTTCACAAGTACACCCACGTCAACTTTCCCTACAAGTACACCCACGTCAACGGTCCACACAAGCACATTCACGTTAACGGTCCCTACAAGTAAACCCACGTTAAAGGTCTTCACAATTACACCCACGTCAACGGTCCCTACAAGTACACCCACGTCAACGGTTCACACAAGTGCACCCACCTTAAAGGTCTTCACAAGTACACCCACGTCAAAGGTCCCTACAAGTACAACGACGTCTACAGTCCACACAAGTACACCTTCGTCTAAGGTCATAACAAGTACACCCACGTCAAAGGTCCCTACAAGTACACCGACGTATACGGTCCCTACAAGTACACCCACGTTAACGGTCCCTACAAGTACACCCACTTTAAAGGTCTTCACAAGTACACCCACGTCAACGGTCCATACAAGTACACCGACGTCTATGGTCCACACAAGTATACCTTCGTCTAAGGTCATCACAAGTACACCCACGTCAACGTTCCCTACAAGTACACCAACGTCAACGGTCCACACAAGTACACCCAACTTAAAGGTCCTCACAAGTACACCCACCTTAAAGGTCTTCACAAGTACATCCACGTCAACGTTCCCTACAAGTACACCCACGTCAACGTTCCCTACAAGTACACCAACGTCAACGGTCCACATAAGTACACCTACCTTAAAGGTGTTCACAAGTACACCCACATCAAATGTCCCTACAAGTACACCGACGTTTACGGTCCACACAAATTCACCTTCATCTAAGGTCATCACAAGTACACGCACGTCAACGTTCCCTACAAGTACACCCACGTTAGCGGTCCCTACAAGTACACCCACGTCAACGGTCCACACAAGTACACCCACGTTAAAGGTCATCACAAGTGCACATACGTCAACATTCCCTACAAGTACACCGATGTCTACGGTCCACACAAATACACCTACCTTAAAGGGCTTCACAAGTACACCCACGTCAAAGGTCCCTACAAGCACACCGACGTCTACGGTCCACACAAGTTCACCTTCGTCTATGGTCATCACAAGTACACCGACTTCAACGGTCCCTACAAGTACACCTACGTCAACGGTCATTACAAGTGTACCCACGTCAACGGTCCACACAAGCACACTCACGTTAACGGTCCCTACAAGTACACCCACGTTAAAGGTCTTCACAAGTACACCCACTTCAACGGTCCCTACAAGTACACCGACGTATACGGTCCACACAAGTACACCTTCGTCTAAGATCATAACAAGTACACCGACGTCAACGGTCCCTACAAGTACACCCACGTCAACGGTCTCTACAATTACACGCACGTCAACGGTCCTTACAAGTACACCCACGTCAACGGTCCACATAAGTATACCCACCTTAAAAGTCTTCACAAGTACACCCACGTCAAACGTCCTTACAAGTACACCGACGTATACGGTCCCTACAAGTACACCCACGTTAACGGTCCCTACAAGTACACCCACGTTAAAGGTCTTCACAAGTACACCCACGTCAACGGTCCATACAAGTACACCGACGTCTACGGTCCACACAAGTATACCTTCGTCTAAGGTCATCACAAGTACACCCACGTCAACGTTCTCTACAAGTACACCAACGTCAACGGTCCACACAAGTACACCCAACTTAAAGGTCCTCACAAGTACACCGACCTTAAAGTTCTTCACAAGTACATCCACGTCAACGTTCTCTACAAGTACACCCACTTCAACCGTCCACACAAGTACACCCACCTTAAAGGTCTTCACAAGTACACCCACGTCAAAGGTCCCTACAAGTACACCGATGTTAAAGGTCATCACAAGTACACCCACGTCAATGTTCCCTACAAGTACACCAACATCAGCGGTCTCTACAAGTACACCTACGTTAACGATCCCTAAAAGTACACCCATGTTAAAGGTCTTCACAAGTACAACCATGTCAACGGTCCCTACAAGTACACCGACGTCTACGGACCACACAAGTACACCTTCGTCTGAGATTATCACAAGTACACGCACGTCAACGTTCCCTACAAGTACACCCACGACAGCGTTCCCTACAAGTACACCCACGTCAACGGTCCACACAAATACACCGATGACTACGGTCCACACAAGTATACCTTCGTCTAAGGTCATCACAATTACACCGACTTCAACGGTCCCTACAAGTACACCCATGTCAACGGTCATTACAAGTGCACCCACGTCAACGGTCCACACAAGCACACTCACGTTAACGGTCCCTACAAGTACACCAACGTCAACGGTCCACACAAGTACACCCAACTTAAAGGTCCTCACAAGTACACCCACCTTAAAGGTCTTCACAAGTACATCCACGTCAACGTTCCCTACAAGTACACCCACGTCAACGGTCTCTACAAGTACACCCACGTCAACCGTCAACACAACTACACCCACCTTAAAGGTCTTCACAAGTACACCCACATCAAAGGTTCCTACAAGTACACCGACGTTAAAGGTCATCACAAGTACACCCACGTCAATATTCCCTACAAGTACACCAACATCTGCGGTCTCTACAAGTACACCCACGTCAACGGTCCACACAAGTACACCCACGTCAACGGTCCACACAAGTACACCCACCTTAAAGGTCTTTACAAATACATCCACATCAAAGGTCCCTACAAATACAACGACGTCAACGGTCCACACAAGTTCACCTTCGTCTAAGGTCATAACAAGTACACCGACGTCAACGGACCCTACAATTACACCCACGTCAACGGTCTCTACAATTACACCCACGTCAACGGTCCTTACAAGTACACCCACGTCAACGGTCCACACAAGTACACCCACCTTAAAAGTCTTAACAAGTACACCCACGTCAAAGGTCCCTACAAGTACACCGACGTATATGGTCCCTACAAGTACACCCACGTTAAAGGTCTTCACAAGTACACCCACGTCAACGGTCCACACAAGTACACCCAACTTAAAGGTCCTCACAAGTACACTCACCTTAAAGGTCTTCACAATAACATCCACATCAACGTTCCCTACAAGTACACCCACGTCAACAGTCCCTACAAGTACACCCACGTCAACGTTCCCTACAAGCACACCCACGTCAACCGTCCATACAAGTACACCCACCTTAAATGTCTTCACAAGTACACCCACGTCAAAGGTCCCTACAAGTACGCCGACGGCTACGGTCCCTATAAGCACACCGACGTTAAAGGTCATCACAAGTACATTCACGTCAATGTTCCCTACAAGTACACTAACATCAGCGGTCTCTACAAGTACACCCACATTAACGGTCCCTACAAGTACACCCATGTTAAAGGTCTTCACAAGTACACCCACTTCAACTTTCCCTACAAGTACACCCACGTCAACGATCCACACAAGCACATTCACGTTAACGGTCCCCACAAGTACACCCACGTTAAAGGTCTTCACAACTACACCCACGTCAACGGTCCCAACAAGTACACCCACGTCAACGGTTCCAACAAGTACACCCACGTCAACGGTCCCAACAAGTACACCCACGTCAACGGTCCCAACAAGTACACCCACGTCAACGGTCCCAACAAGTACACCAACGTTAACGGTCCCAACAAGTACACCCACGTCAACGGCCCCTACAAGCACAAGCATGTCTAAAGTCATCACAAGTACACCCAAGTCAACGGTCCACACAAGTACACTCCCGTCTAAAGTCATCTCAAGTACACCCAAGTCTACGGTCTATACAAGCACATCACCGTCAACTGTGACCACAAGCACATCACCGTCAACTGTGACCACAAGTACAACACCGTCAACTGTGACCACAAGTACAACACCGTCAACTGTGACCACAAGTACAACACCGTCAACTGTGACCACAAGTACAACACCGTCAACTGTGACCACAAGTACAACACCGCCAACTGTGACCACAAGCACATCACCGTCAACTGTGACCACAAGTACAACACCGTCAACTGTGACCACAAGCACATCACCGTCAGCTGTGACCACAAGTACAACACCGCCAACTGTGACCACAAGCACATCACCGTCAGCTGTGACCACAAGTACAACACCGTCAACTGTGACCACAAGCACATCACCGTCAGCTGTGACCACAAGTACAACACCGCCAACTGTGACCACAAGTACAATACCGTCAGCTGTGACCACAAGTACAACACCGCCAACTGTGACCACAAGTACAACACCGCCAACTGTGACCACAAGTACAACACCGCCAACTGTGACCACAAGTACAACACCGCCAACTGTGACCACAAGTACAACACCGCCAACTGTGACAAGTACAACACCGTCAGCTGTGACCACAAGCACATCACCGTCAGCTGTGACCACAAGTACAACACCGTCAGCTGTGACCACAAGTACAACACCGCCAACTGTGACCACAAGTACAACACCGCCAACTGTGACAAGTACAACACCGTCAGCTGTGACCACAAGCACATCACCGTCAGCTGTGACCACAAGTACAACACCGTCAGCTGTGACCACAAGTACAACACCGTCAGCTGTGACCACAAGTACAACACCGTCAGCTGTGACCACAAGTACAACACCGTCAGCTGTGACCACAAGTACAACACCGACAACTGTGACCACAAGTACAACACCGCCAACTGTGACCACAAGTACAACACCGCCAACTGTGACCACAAGTACAACACCGTCAGCTGTGACCACAAGTACAACACCAACAACTGTGACCACAAGTACAACACCAACAACTGTGACCACAAGTACAACACCGACAACTGTGACCACAAGTACAACACCGACAACCTTAACGACCAGTACATCTCCATCAACTGTTAAAATAAATGCACGCCTTTCAACTAGAGTATTGTCGACAACACAGTCACCAGTCGCAAATAAGACTTCTACTAAAATAGGTAAGTGTTGTTTCTAAACTCTGTTGACACCGACTCTGTGGCAAATGTTTACTGACGCATTTCGTAATCCAGCATACCGCTTTAAAAACACATCTGCGGGCGATTTGGCAGCTGACCGCTTGCATTGGTATTCATGCAATGGTATTAGTAACGGTCGTTCAGAAAGCAATGGCAAACTAATAAACGTAAACTTGCCAAGAAATTACAAACAGCGACAAAATGCTGAGATTGACGTCGGCGTGCTGTAAAGGTTATGCAACAAACTTTTTCAAACTAGAATTAGGATGACAGTAATCTGCTGAAGATGGGGTCATTCGTAAAACTTGTATTCTGTTTAAGGTATGGCATGACGCAGTGGTTGTTTATTTTAGCCAATGACTACAGCAAGGGCATTAAATCCTTCGTACAACACATTACAAACCAAAATGATCGTGCGATATAGGTGAACGTGATAAGAAGTTAGACTGGTACCTGGGTGTCTGGACAGGCGATAGTTTGTAAAATGCAGTTATAATTCTCCATAACACAAAGCCTGGACTGAATTTAGAGACCATGTGTTGCCGATGGAGCATGGTACGCCCTCTCGGCCTGCCTAGTTTACTCTAGAGCAGTGTTTCCCAACGTGGGCCCACGCCCCACAGGGGGGGCAATTCGATTGTTAAGGGGGGCAATTTGAAAATGGAAGAAATCGGCTGAATATAACAAAACGGGGAGACTTGAGACTGAAGTTAACTAAATTGGAACCTGACATAAAATCTCTTTGCAGCAAGCATCAAGCGCAAGGATCTCACTAAATTTAAATAATTACTAATAATTAAAATAATATAGAAAAATCTTTCATTAAAATTATTTTGTACTTGAATTTCAGTTCTACATTATATGTTTTGAAAAGTTACTTACTGTGTTTGCTCAATAATTTCCGAGTGATTTCTTCCTAAAACCTATCGGTCCTTTGGCTAGGATCGGGGTGCATTTGCTGCTCTCCCCCCAGTAGTGCTCCTGGTCTGGTCGGGGGCAGGTATGATCAAATAAATACCCATCACATATCTTCACCTTAGATGTAGGCCTGGTGGACCACTGTGGGCAATAGCTCACAGTGAGACTAAGGGTCCACACAAAAAAGGGGGAGGCGGGGGAACTAGCTTGTCTGGGGTAACCACCAAACCCCCCCCCCCCCCAAAAAAAAAAAAAAAAAAAAAAAATTCACACAACACAACCGACATACAGGGACGCGGGACTTGGGGGGGGGGGGAGCGAGAGAGAGAGAGAGAGAGAGAGAGAGAGAGAGAGAGAGAGAGAGAGAGAGAGAGAGAGAGAGAGAGAGAGAGAGAGAGAGAGAGAGAGAGAGAGCTCTGGCCCCTCTGGGAACCATGAGCTCTTCTAAACAAAAATTCAAGTTTCTTTAGTGAACATTTCAATTTTTGAATATTAAAAATGATGCATATGTTTCATAAGAATTTTAGAAAGGCTTTGGTGGGGCATAGCACAAAAGAGGTGGGAAACACTGCTCTAGAGGAAAGGTAACACCAATAAATCAGGGACAAGACAAGCTAGAGAAGCTGCCGTATCAGCGAAGCAATGCCTTAACTGTCCTCGGAGCTTCCATCCCAGACCAGTTGCCGAGCAAGGCATAGGGCCTGGTCTGCCCTGCCATGACATTTCATTTAGTCTTTAGGTTACATTTCCTCGAACTACGCTAGGGCTTGTACCCTCCCAATTACGTTCCTCCGCCCCAAGCCGCTGGCACAATGTGGTTTGTCGGGTCAATAGTCAATGTACTGATTGGATCTAATGACCATCTTGATCGTATGAGAAATAATTGTGTAGTGCTCGGGTCGTTTACATGTGCTTATAGTCGACATTAAGGGACCATGTTCTCAGTGCTCGAACTTCGTTGTGCTGACAAGATTAGAAGTATGTCTGTATTAGAATTGTCTTAGTCAGCTGTCTTACCGATTGGCATGGGCGATCATAAATATTCAAATATCGCTTTCTCCAGCGTTATCTATATTTCGTGTGCTGAATTTCCCCTCGATATATTTCTCTACCGCTATCATGTAATCTTCCAGATACACTCTTCTCTTCTTATTGATCGACTCTTTCTTATGTTCAGATGTTCTTTCCGTGCATATCTTAATACACGCTGTCAATATTTTCTTGTGGGCACATCATCGAGAAATGCCGTGCCAGCTGTCATGGGCGAGCATCCTCTCCAGAGCTCGCCATCTCCAACAGCATGTATCAGTTCGTGCGCTGACATCTTTCCATGCCATAACAAAAGACTGTCGAGAACCTTCTCTCGTCGTTTTCTTCCATCTTTCTTTTCATAAATCTTTCCAGTTATCAAAACGTATTTCAGTTTTTCCCTTTACTTGTGGTTAAAATATTAAGGCTGCCTCTTTTGAATGTGTGTGTCTTTAAGTCGTATCCTCTTTCAAAACATTTAGCTTACTCATTTTGACTGTTCAAGTAATTGCTATCATTCTTTAATAAATCCACATCACTGAGGCCTCAGGTTTGTTTAATTGTGTACTAACTGTCCAGGATTGGCAGCCATGTAAACTGGTTCTGTGCAACATTTACATATTCCCAATTTAACACCATATCAATCAATCATGTGCCATGCCAGAAAGCGTGGGCGGTCATGACTCGCCATTTCACTCGATCACCAGCGTCATGGATCAACTCAGCGTTCCTGTCTCGTCCATGCCATATGGCCAAGCCATCCAGGTATTTTCCTCTCGGTCTTCCTCTTGGTCTGTTTCCTTCGATCTCGCCAGTTGTCACTAAGTTCTTCAATCCATTTCTTCTCATAACATGTCCAAAAAATTTTGACTGTCTACGTCTAATTTCTCTAATCAGTTTACGATTTTCATTTGTCTCCTGTAGTACTTGGTCATTGGTTTTTCTGTCTGTCCATGGTATTCTTTGCATTTTCCTCAGAAACCACATTTCCTTTGATAGGGATTTAATGCTCATCCTGCTCTTCAGTTTACAAGATGCAGTTTTTCCTGGTCCTATTCTATTCGTTATTTATGTGATATCTCCCAAGACCCAGTCACAATATTTTGTTTTATGATTGGCGCTTGTCATCCTTACTGCAAATCATTAAACAAAGCATTATGTAGGCATACTTTACAAATACGATGTGGTTGCTTTATTGAACATGATAGTTGTTTACTAGACGCTTACTGCAGAATGATGAAACGCTCGTACAGACTGATCCATTGATTGACTGATCTGTAATTCGATATCATAGCATTCAGTGCAAACCCACGTCTTCCCCCCTGCAGCAAATGTCAAGTTTAAATTCTGATAGTTCCAGTAACACACTACTTGTAAGCACACCGGATCCATCATCTCATTCATTCGTTCTTGCTGTAACCTCACTTAAATCCAAATTCATACATGCTTAAATATGCTGCTTCGTCTGCTACTGCCTCTTCAACAGCAATCCTCCAAAGATAATCTGCCTTGTGCATGACGAGTCTTCCAGCTATTGGTGCCCTTAGACCAACTTCTGCTATCTTGTTACCTCGGGCTCCAACATGCCCCGCCACTATATCCATTATGTCCCTGTTAGAGATAAGTGGCTTTGCTTGACACCCACCCATGTCACATCTATCCAATTTGAACTATACGCAATACAGACTGAGCATCAGACACTGCACTGCTCTAGTGACCCGAGTATCTGCGACCACTTGAGGGTGCAAATGGGAAGCTAACGAGCAATGGATCAGGCTAACATTTTAAACACCCACAGGGAGGCAAGGATGGATCCTTTTCTGCAGCTTGGAACAGGCTGTGACAGCATTAAGTCAAACGGGACAAGAGTCACACGCTGGTACAACAGAGTATTCAACCAATGTGGTCAGTCGCTAGCCGCTGAAGGAGATACTGAGGAAGGAGTCTAAACTCTTATGGACTAATAGTTTATGTGCAATGATGTTGATCTGTTGACTAGCAAAATAACTCTAATACCACACTACAAAAGGCAACTTTGAGAGTACTACGGCAGGCAAATTCACAGAGATAAAAATAAAAATACCACAAAAACAAAAATACACACACACACACACACACACACAACAGCCAATGTTTTGGGTACGTTTTTGAGAAGTGATAGTCTGACAGGCGTCGTGGCAACCGGGATTTTTGAGGCTGTTAGAGGCAAAGATCCATAGTCAGATAAACTGCTGGGGGGGGGGGGGGGGGGGAATTGGCAGAGTGGAACTGAAGACGATCAGTGGTTGAACATGTCATGAGCACAGAGATGAGATGGTGTTAGGTGAACATAATGATCCGGCATGGGCCATGAATAAATCTATAAAACGTAAAGGATCAACGTTACAAGTGCACAACCATAAGTGGCACATGCTGATAATGATGATTTCTACCATGAAGACACCAAAACACGGCAAAGTGGCAGTAGCTACATCTCTCACTGTGTCAGTACATTGATATCCCTTTCCTAATTGTTTATTTTTTAAAATTTAACCCCCCCCCCCCCCTTTCCGCCACCCCCCAAAAATACACAAGGGGCCTTGAAAGAACACGCCCGTAATAACACTAATTTTTTTTTTTTTTTTGCATATCCTTTACAGGACATCGCTGTCAACATCAGCATCTTTCAGCTGATTGTTGATTTCTAGGCAAGATTACGCTCAGTAGATTGCCATTGCTTTCTGAGCGGCTGGCTCACATACCCCGTAAGTTACCGACGCGATTCGAACCACTGCTGATTCTCACCGTCGTCACGTTATTTACGAGAGTATACGAGATTACGGAGAAAAGTCGCTAACCTCTAGGCCAGGAAGCCGGCAATAACACTAGGGAGGGAGGAAGCAAGTTCAGAGAAGACAAAAGGGGGAAGATAATAGGAGAAGAGGCAGAGGAGACGAAGAGAGAAGAGAAATGGTTGTAGAAGACGATGGAAAAGAGGGTAGAGAAGAGGAAAAAGGGGACAGAGAAAAAGATAAAGAAGAAGATACTGAAGACAATGGAGACTGGAGTAGTATATAGGATGGTTACGAGTCGCTTTGAGCAATCAGCAATGAGATATATCTCATGTCTCATTCTAGTCTCATGTCTCGTCTATGTCTCATGGCTCGTGGTGGGTGGGTTGTGGGCGGCCTCATGCCTTCCAGATCCTTCCTCGTTTTTTAAGTGTCAGGTGTGGTTTTTAATCAGAGCATCGGGGTTAACAATGGAAAGATCAATTGAACTAGGTGGGCAGGTTAAGTGAAGATGAGCGCGATAACTATGGCGCCATGTTTGCTAATTGATTCAGAATATGTCAGCCGGTGTAATGTATTAATTAGCTTCCCGTTTGTATAGACGACATAAGAGGTGTCAGGTGGTCGACAAACACGCGGCGTCGGACGGGGTGGTAAAGTGAGTGCAGTGTCGGGCTTCAGGGTTGTTTCACAAGCTGTGGCCAGCTGTATAACCCTTCCTTGTCTTCACATTTGTATGGTAACACTGTCGCATTGGAGATGCACGTGATAAAGCTGTCAGCCATGGTAAAGAAGAAAAAAAATAATTATCTTCCCGTTTGTATAGACGTACACAAGCTAGTTGGTACCCTAGGCCTCCTCATATGGATGTGATAGGTTCGAAGCTCGAATCCTTATCGTTGGTAAGTGTATGGAGGTGCTTAGTTGGTCATAGGGGATGTGGTGGGATTTCACCAGTGTGTAACAGGGGTGTCTAGTTGTTGTCAATGCGCTTGATAGGTTCGAGTCCTACTGTGTGGTGGAGTAGTGTAGTAGTAGTAGTCAAGGTTGTAACGGGGATAGGTGGTGTTGTAGACATCGTTTGAGAGTCGAAACACGCACCTGGTTGATAAGGGTGTCCACCCTAGGCGGCTCTTTTTAAGTGTATACTAAGCCGTAAATGTATAATAACGGTGTCTAGTTGCTGCCATAGCGCTTGTCAGGGTCGAAACCTACTGTGTGGTGGGGTAGTGTGGCAGTGGGCGAGTATGTAACGCAGCTAGGTGGTATCATTGGCGGTTCAAATCACGCCCCTGGTCGCTAACTATACCCAACATAGGTGCCAGAGAAGCGAATGCAGCGGTATCGCTTTACATTTTCCTCAGAAACCGCAGTTGCAAGCCAGCAGATTCAGCGTGACTGCTCAGTATCTTCACATTCATACAAAAGCATAGGTTCTATGTAGCACCGCAACACTCTTTTTCTCGTAGCAATTGCCATCTTTTTATTGGTCGCTATGTTTTTCATCTTGCAAAAGGTTATCTTCGCCACGGCGATTCTTGTGCTAATCTCTTCAAGCCATCTCCTCATCAGTTGTTATGAAGGTTCCGAGATACTTGTATCTACTCACTTGTTTCAGAATATTCTCATTTACACGTATATTACATCGTGGTATTTCGTTCTTCCTAGTGACGAATCAGAAGCCGTGTCGTTTTATAATTTAATTCTAACCCTAGTTGTTCACTGTGTGCAACAACCGCCTCTTCTAAATATTGCAGATCCTACGCAGTGTCTGTTGATTACATAAATTATATGAAGGCAGTTGACAATTTAAATTAGATGAAGTTATTTTATTACAGACATTAAATGAAGACATTTGACTATAAATATTTAATAAAACGACGAAAAAACGGAGATCTACCGGCGTGAGAAAAAACATATAAGTATGTTAATGTCAGTTCCTGTGAACATATTTACCAGAAGCATTCTGAATAGTATATGAATATTTAGCTGTAACGTGAAATCAATACGGCTGTACCGATCGGAAACAAGAAGAATGACTAAAACAATTACTAATAAACAACAAACATTTATTAACTGGTGCCCACGTAGTTCACCATTGGCGTTCATGTCTCATTCAACAATTAGTATAATGTCTGAAGTCACATTTGCGGCTTCAACATATGTTTTCATAGTATATGTATATATGAAGATATATTCAATGTGATTTCTAAGAACACATTTCCTCATATCACACTCTACAAAAGATATATTTTGCTCAAACTTAAACATTAAGAGTGGAAAAGAGTATGTTGTAGATACTGTGTTTCCTGTGTTTCTAGTGGGACTTGATTATTTGTTGTTCTATCTGGGCATGGTATGTATATTTTCAACATATCTTCACTGATGTTTTTCATCTTGTCTGCTCATTGCGCCCGCTTCAAAGTCATACAAAAGTACAGGTTCTATGAAAGACAGAGACACTTTGCGGTTATTGTTAACCAAAATGACAAATGAGAGGTCGATTAATATGTAAGTATTTGTAAATAAATAAATATACACAGGGCTGGTTGGTATATAATGATAACAAAGGTAGCTAGTTTTAGAAAACGAAATAGACGTGCTACCATAATAATATCCACACAGAATTGGTGTTACAGATTTCGCCTACTCCTCACCAAAATCAGACACCGAAGAAGGGTAATGACATTTTTACAGTTGCGAAGTGCCGTATTAGAAGCCCAAATATTAACCTCAAGGTGCGCGTTAATCCAAATCTAGTGAGTGTCTTCATTCTGATCTAGAGTTGTTTACCGTGCCTCCCACGCAAACAGAGGTGGAATAGAGACTATGTGTAGCTTAACTGTGGTGGCACCATCTGGAGATATTAATCAGATACTTGGTACCCAGTGAAGATGACAGATAACCGATGCGGGATAGGTCGCGTGGCACTCAACAAAACATACAATGAAATAACGGTGAAATGAAATGTTGCGTCTCCGCGAAGCATTATTTTAGAAACCAAAGATTACAATCGATCTGAGAGGGTAACAATAAACAGGTTAATCCTACCAGAAATAGGTGTCTTATACAGTGGGTACCAACGACAGACAGCTGGCCAAAAAGAACAATACGGGTCTAGAGGGTACCATAGATCATATGGAGGTAACAGCTTCGATTCCGACGGGGTTGTGTGGCGGAAATATTGGTTGTTTTAATTAGCTGTGATGGAGTTTAAATCTCCGATCAACAGGTTTTGAGAGGTCTAAATAGGCAGTAGTTTAAAGAATTCAAGTATATTATTACAAGTTAAATTACATAATAAAATAAATACAGTGATGTGATAAAATTATAAAAAACAAAAAAGTAAAAAACACCAGTGTTACATTAGCAAATAAGTGAAAAACACAACGGTATGAATACATTGGTGTATTAGTTACATACAAATGGTACATACAACATGCCCTCATGTCAGCGTAACGGTCTAGCTGTTAAATCACATGACCGCTATATGTTCTATATTGCGACCAAATTACACCGATCGCCCCTCACGGCAGCGTAACAGACTAACACTTAAACCAAGCGCCCGCTATCTGTTCTATATTGTTGCCAACAATTATGTGCATGCCGCCATCATTTGATGTGAGTTTGATGATGACGCCTGTCAGGAAACAAACATAGAGACATAGTAAAAGTATAGTGAGAATACAAATCCAAGCGTATTGACTCTCGGTGTATCGTTATTCAGTTAACGTTTCCTGTTTCCTGCTCCAGTCTATTGTTGTAAAATCTTACCGAGGTGGACACTGTGGACCCAAACCTACATGAGTGAAGTAGGATAGATACGGTTGTCATATGTGTCTCATAGGGATTGGTCATTGGGTTTATAAAAACTTATCGATGGAAGAAATGACCTTATACTACAAACAGAATAAACATTTACATTAATAATAACCATAACAAACACAGGAGCAGCTACACTGGAGGTGACAAAAGTGACAGTCTGCTTAGAGAAAACAGCGAATTTGCAACGAAAACATAGTCTGTTTGTTATCTCCTTGGAAACGTAAATCTGGTTATATTTAAATCACCCTATGCACTCATTTCTCCCATGAAAACTAGCGTAATGTCTGAAGAAGTCAAATTTGAGGCTTCAAAATATGTTTTCGTAGTATATGTATATATGAAGATATATACATGTGTTTTCTAACACCAAATTTCCGCATGCCGCGCTTTACATCCATACACAAGTATAGGTTCTATGAACGACACAACACCTACAAGTTGCTAACATTGGCACCGAGTTACCAACAGCATTTCTGTCTAGAGTCAATACCACAAGACAAGACAATGCTTTTTTTTTCGTCCTCTGATTGAGAACAACAGATATAAACGTAATTATGCAATTACCTCTTTACCACAGTACCGAGAAAGTTAAAAATATCATTTTAAATACGCTGACGACCATAGTAACACAACCAGTTAATTCTGCTTGCTCACTTTGTGTATTACCCACACATACTATAGATTGTAGAAAATTTTCATTTCTACAACCAAGGTGAAAAATATCGGTGAAACTTATAAATGTCTCGTCCGAATTCATAAAAAGAAGGAAATAATGTTAGCCAAATATGAAAAATATCGGTCAAACTTATAAATGTCTCGTCCGAATTCATAAAATGAAGGAAATAATGTTAGCCAAATATGAAAAATATCGGTCAAACTTATAAATTTCTCAACCAAACTTATGAAAAAATAGGAAAATTTGTTAACCTAAGGAGAAAAAATATTGACCCTGTAAAGAAACATTTACAACAAACTTATAAAAAATTAGGAACATTTGTTAACCTAATGAGAAAAAAATATCGACATGGAGAGCAATATTTCATCTAATCTTGTAAAAAGTAGGAAAATTTGTCAACCGAAATGGGAAAAGGTCGGTCAAATACATAAATATCTCAACAAATTATAAAAAGTAGGAAATAATAGGGGCCAAGTAAAAAATAGCTTACCCAGATTTATAAAAGGTAGGGAAATGTGTTAGCCAAAAGGGGAAAATATTGATCAAACTAAGAAACATGTCGACCGAACTAGGAAAATAAGTGAACCAAAGTAATAAAAAGGTTGGGTAAATACAGAAATATGTTGACCAAACTTATAAATATCGCTGCTAAACTTATGAACACTAGGAAACTTTGTTAAACAAATGTGAAAAAATATCGACCAAACTTATAAAAATCTCCGCCAAACTTACGAAAAGTGGGAAACTGTGTTAACCAAAGTTGAAACTATATCGGTCAAACTTATAAATGACTCGTTCGAATTCATAAAAAAGTAGGAAATAATGTTAACCAAAAGAGGCAAAATATTGACCAAGTAAAGAAATGGCTCGTCCAAAATTGTAAAAAGTAGGACAAATTTGTTAACCAAAGGTGAAAAAAGATCGGCCAAACAGATAAATATTTCAACTAAACTTAAAAATAGTAGGAAAAATGTTGCTTCTATAGTTATGTCAAACGTGTCTTGATCTTTTATTTGAAAAGACATTTCACAATACATAATCAGCAACGTCAGCACTTTCCCCTCTTTTACATTACTGAAAGCTTCAACTTATCATTCCAGCGTGTCTGTTTAAGAACCACTTATACAGACTAATCACTCATCACTCCATACTCTTGATTTTTTTTTCTTTATAACGCAAAGTGTCTCTGTCTTTCATAGATAGCTTCACAATTTTTCCATGCCACAGCACCAAGATCTCCAAACCTTCGTTGTACATGAGCTTCAACGACATAGTAATAACAACATTTATGGCAATGCAGTCTATGACTCCACCTGGGATAGTTTCGATATCATCTGAGTATTCGTCAGCAAAGATCCATTTCCCATAACTGATATCTTCAACTTTCCATACCACAATGTCTGCTATACTAATCTTCGATTGTTCCAGCTCTCAACACTGCAGGTGTTTTCTAGAAGTCTAGTGAAAATTTCATTTCTCACTTTTTCCACCTCTATTTCACTGTGTCATTTCACAACCAACCAACAGTGTCTGTTGAGAGGTCGGTCTTTCTTAATACAACATCTGCCCTATTGACCCCTTGAATACCAGCGAATACATCTTCTAACCAATTTTCAACGTTTCATATCACTTAACACTAACATTCTCTTTGCTTACAACACAACCGGTTTTCTGCTGACTGGGTAAAAAAATTTATTAAAATTATTTAAAATTAATTTATAAAATATTTTATTATATATATATTATATTATAAAATTAATGTTTGTAATTTTATTGTTGAAAATTTATTTTTTTGTTCCTTCAATATTAGTGACTTATCACCTAAGACACGTTTCATTTTCTGAAATACCTCTTTTGTTGGCCGTATTCTGCTCTTAAGCTCTATTGTGTACCTACCATCTGAGGTTATAAATGACCTCAAGTATATAAAATTATCCACTTGATTAAGCCTTTTCTCTTCTATTTTGATCTATCTATTAGTGCTCTTAATATATATCTTGCCTATTGTGTCTCTTTTCCTTCCATACATCCTTACTACTCGTCACCTCTTTTCAACCTTTATTGTCTTCCTTATTCTTCTCATTGTAACACTGAATAGCATCATAATTTTATAGCCATCTGTAAAGAAGATCGTTTGTTATTTGTATCCTTCTTAGCAGTGACCATCCTGGTTGATGCTCATAGTCATTGTCTAATAAAGGGTCTTGTCGGATAGGGGACAGTCGATTTATCTCCAGTAGGTTGGGGAATTTACCCAGTCAGCAGAAAACCGGTTGTGTTGTAAGCAAAGAGAATGTTAGTGTTAAGTGATATGAAACGTTGAAAATTGGTTAGAAGATGTATTCGCTGGTATTCAAGGGGTCAATAGGGCAGATGTTGTATTAAGAAAGACCGACCTCTCAACAGACACTGTTGGTTGGTTGTGAAATGACACAGTGAAATAGAGGTGGAAAAAGTGAGAAATGAAATTTTCACTAGACTTCTAGAAAACACCTGCAGTGTTGAGAGCTGGAACAATCGAAGATTAGTATAGCAGACATTGTGGTATGGAAAGTTGAAGATATCAGTTATGGGAATGGATCTTTGCTGACGAATACTCAGATGATATCGAAACTATCCCAGGTGGAGTCATAGACTGCATTGCCATAAATGTTGTTATTACTATGTCGTTGAAGCTCATGCACAACGAAGGTTTGGAGATCTTGGTGCTGTGGCATGGAAAAGTTGTGAAGCTATCTATGAAAGACAGAGACACTTTGCGTTATAAAGAAAAAAAAATCAAGAGTATGGAGTGATGAGTGATTAGTCTGTATAAGTGGTTCTTAAACAGACACGCTGGAATGATAAGTTGAAGCTTTCAGTAATGTAAAAGAGGGGAAAGTGCTGACGTTGCTGATTATGTATTGTGAAATGTCTTTTCAAATAAAAGATCAAGACACGTTTGACATAACTATAGAAGCAACATTTTTCCTACTATTTTTAAGTTTAGTTGAAATATTTATCTGTTTGGCCGATCTTTTTTCACCTTTGGTTAACAAATTTGTCCTACTTTTTACAATTTTGGACGAGCCATTTCTTTACTTGGTCAATATTTTGCCTCTTTTGGTTAACATTATTTCCTACTTTTTATGAATTCGAACGAGTCATTTATAAGTTTGACCGATATAGTTTCAACTTTGGTTAACACAGTTTCCCACTTTTCGTAAGTTTGGCGGAGATTTTTATAAGTTTGGTCGATATTTTTTCACATTTGTTTAACAAAGTTTCCTAGTGTTCATAAGTTTAGCAGCGATATTTATAAGTTTGGTCAACATATTTCTGTATTTACCCAACCTTTTTATTACTTTGGTTCACTTATTTTCCTAGTTCGGTCGACATGTTTCTTAGTTTGATCAATATTTTCCCCTTTTGGCTAACACATTTCCCTACCTTTTATAAATCTGGGTAAGCTATTTTTTACTTGGCCCCTATTATTTCCTACTTTTTATAATTTGTTGAGATATTTATGTATTTGACCGACCTTTTCCCATTTCGGTTGACAAATTTTCCTACTTTTTACAAGATTAGATGAAATATTGCTCTCCATGTCGATATTTTTTTCTCATTAGGTTAACAATGTTCCTAATTTTTATAAGTTTGTTGTAAATGTTTCTTTACAGGGTCAATATTTTTTCTCCTTAGGTTAACAAATTTTCCTATTTTTTCATAAGTTGGTTGAGAAATTTATAAGTTTGACCGATATTTTTCATATTTGGCTAACATTATTTCCTTCATTTTATGAATTCGGACGAGACATTTATAAGTTTGACCGATATTTTTCATATTTGGCTAACATTATTTCCTTCTTTTTATGAATTCGGACGAGACATTTATAAGTTTCACCGATATTTTTCACCTTGGTTGTAGAAATGAAAATTTTCTACAATCTATAGTAGGTGTGGGTAATACACAAAGTGAGCAAGCAGAATTAACTGGTTGTGTTACTATGGTCGTCAGCGTATTTAAAATGATATTTTTAACTTTCTCGGTACTGTGGTAAAGAGGTAATTGCATAATTACGTTTATATCTGTTGTTCTCAATCAGAGGACGAAAAAAAAAGCATTGTCTTGTCTTGTGGTATTGACTCTAGACAGAAATGCTGTTGGTAACTCGGTGCCAATGTTAGCAACTTGTAGGTGTTGTGTCGTTCATAGAAACCCTATACTTGTGTATGGATGTAAAGCGCGGCATGCGGAAATTTGGTGTTAGAAAACACATGTATATATCTTCATATATACATATACTACGAAAACATATTTTGAAGCCTCAAATTTGACTTCTTCAGACATTACGCTAGTTTTCATGGGAGAAATGAGTGCATAGGGTGATTTAAATATAACCAGATTTACGTTTCCAAGGAGATAACACACAGACTATGTTTTCGTTGCAAATTCGCTGTTTTCTCTAAGCAGACTGTCACTTTTGTCACCTCCAGTGTAGCTGCTCCTGTGTTTGTTATGGTTATTATTAATGTAAATGTTTATTCTGTTTGTAGTATAAGGGTCATTTCTTCCATCGATAAGTTTTTATAAAACCAATGACCAATCCCTATAAGACACATATGACAACCGTATCTATCCTACTTCACTCATGTAGGTTTGGTCCACAGTGTCCACCTCGGTAAGATTTTACAACAATAGACTGGAGCAGGAAACAGGAAACGTTAACTGAATAACGATACACCGAGAGTCAATACGCTTGGATTTGTATTCTCACTACACTTTACTATGTCTCTATGGTTGTTTCCTGACAGGCGTCATCATCAAACTCACATCAAATGATGGCGGCATGCACATAATTGTTGGCAACAATATAGAACAGATAAGCGGGCGCTTGGTTTAAGTGTTAGTCTGTTACGCTGCCGTGAGGGGCGATCGGTGTAATTTGGTCGCAATATCGAACATATAGCGGTCATGTGATTTAACAGCTAGACCGTTACGCTGACATGAGGGCATGTTGTATGTACCATTTGTATGTAACTAATACACCAATGTATTCATACCGTTGTGTTTTTCACTTATTTGCTAATGTAACACTGGTGCTTTTTACTTTTTTGTTTTTTATAATTTTATACACATCACCTGTATTTATTTTATTAATGTAATTTAACTTGTAATAATATCTTGAATTCTTTAAACTACTGCCTATTTAGACCTCTCAAAACCTGTTGATCGGAGATTTAAACTCCATCACAGCTAATTAAAACAACCAATATTTCCGCCACACAACCCCGTCGGAATCGAAGCTGTTACCTCCATATGATCTATGGTACCCTCTAGACCCGTATTGTTCTTTTTTGGCCAGCTGTCTGTCGTTGGTACCCACTGTATAAGACACCTCTTTCTGGTAGACTTAACCTGTTTATTGTTACCCTCTCAGATCGATTGTAATCTTTGGTTTCTAAAATAATGCTTCGCGGAGGACGCAACATTTCATTTCACCGTTATTTCATTGTATGTTTTGTTGAGTGCCACGCGACCTATCCCGCATCGGTTATCTGTCATCTTCACTGGGTACCAAGTATCTGATTAATATCTCCAGATGGTGCCACCACAGTTAAGCTACACATAGTCTCTATTCCACCTCTGTTTGCGTGAGAGGCACGGTAAACAACTCTAGATCAGAATGAAGACACTCACCAGATTTGGATTAACCCGCACCTTGAGGTTAATATTTGGGCTTCTAATACGGCACTTCGCAACTGTAAAAATGTCATTACCCTTCTTCAGTGTCTGATTTTGGTGAGGAGTAGGCGAAATCTGTAACACCAATTCTGTGTGGATATTATTATGGTAGCACGTCTATTTCGTTTTCTAAAACTAGCTACCTTTGTTATCATTATATACCAACCAGCCCTGTGTATATTTATTTATTTACAAATACTTACATATTAATCGACCTCTCATTTGTCACTTTGGTTAACAATAACCGCAAAGTGTCTCTGTCTTTCATAGAACCTGTACTTTTGTATGACTTTGAAGCGGGCGCAATGAGCAGACAAGATGAAAAACATCAGTGAAGATATGTTGAAAATATACATACCATGCCCAGATAGAACAACAAATAATCAAGTCCCACTAGAAACACAGGAAACACAGTATCTACAACATACTCTTTTCCACACTTAATGTTTAAGTTTGAGCAAAATATATCTTTTGTAGAGTGTGATATGAGGAAATGTGTTCTTAGAAATCACCTTGAATATATCTTCATATATACATATACTATGAAAACATATGTTGAAGCCGCAAATGTGACTTCAGACATTATACTAATTGTTGAATGAGACATTGAACGCCAATGGTGAACTACGTGGCACCAGTTAATAAATGTTTGTTGTTTATTAGTAATTGTTTTAGTCATTCTTCTTGTTTCTGATCGGTACAGCCGTATTGATTTCACCTTACAGCTAAATATTCATATACTATTCAGAATGCTTCTGGTAAATATGTTCACAGGAACTGACATTAACATACTTATATGCTTTTTCTCACGCCGGTAGATCTCCGTTTTTTCGTCGTTTTATTAAATATTTATAGTCAAATGTCTTCATTTAATGTCTGTAATAAAATAACTTCATCTAATTTAAATTGTCAACTGCCTTCATATAATTTATGTAATCAACAGACACTGCGTAGGATCTGCAATATTTAGAAGAGGCGGTTGTTGCACACAGTGAACAACTAGGGTTAGAATTAAATTATAAAACGACACGGCTTCTGATTGTCACTAGGAAGAACGAAATACCATGATGTAATATACGTGTAAATGAGAATATTCTGAAACAAGTGAGTAGATACAAGTATCTCGGAACCTTCATAACAACTGATGGGAGATGGCTTGAAGAGATTAGCACAAGAATCGCCGTGGCGAAGATAACCTTTTGCAAGATGAAAAACATAGCGACCAATAAAAAGATGGCAATTGCTACGAGAAAAAGAGTGTTGCGGTGCTACATAGAACCTATGCTTTTGTATGAATGTGAAGATACTGAGCAGTCACGCTGAATCTGCTGGCTTGCAACTGCGGTTTCTGAGGAAAATGTAAAGCGATACCGCTGCATTCGCTTCTCTGGCACCTATGTTGGGTATAGTTAGCGACCAGGGGGCGTGATTCGAACCGCCAATGATACCACCTAGCTGCCGTTACATACTCGCCCACTGCCACACTACCCCAGCCACACAGTAGGTTTCGACTCCTGACAAGTGCTATGGCAGCAACTAGACACCGTTATTATACATTTACGGCTTAGAATACACTTAAAAAGAGCCGCCTAGGCTGGACACCCTTATCAACCAGGTGCGTGTTTCGACTCTCAAACGATGCCTACAACACCACCTATCCCCGTTACAACCTTGACTACTACTACTACACTACTCCACCACACAGTAGGACTCGACCCTATCAAGCGCATTGACAACAACTAGACACCCCTGTTACACACTGGTGATATCCCACCACATCCCCTATGACCAACTAAGCACCTCCATACACTTACCAACGATAAGGATTCGAGCTTCGAACCTATCACATCCATATGAGGAGGCCTAGGGTACCAACTAGCTTGTGTACGTCTATACAAACGGGAAGATAATTAATTATTTTTTCTTCTTTACCATGGCTGACAGCTTTATCACGCGCATCTCCAATGCGACAGTGTTACCATACAAATGTGAAGACAAGGAAGGGTTATACAGCTGGCCACAGCTTGTGAAACAACCCTGAAGCCCGACACTGCACTCACTTTACCACCCCGTCCGACTCCGCGTGTTTGTCGACCACCTGACACCTCTTATGTCGTCTATACAAACGGGAAGCTAATTAATACATTACACCTGCTGACATATTCTGAATCAATTAGCAAACATGGCGCCATAGTTATCGCGCTCATCTTTACTTAACCTGCCCACCTAGTTCAATTGATCTTTCCATTGTTAACCCCGATGCTCTGATTAAAAACCACACCTGACACTTAAAAAACGAGGAAGGATCTGGAAGGCATGAGGCCGCCCACAACCCACCCACCACTAGCCATGAGACATAGACGAGACATGAGACTAGAATGAGACATGAGATATATCTCATTGCTCATTGCTCAAAGCGACTCGTAACCATCCTATATACTACTGACTGGGTGAAGTATATGATAGAGAAGAGTGTGGAGAAAACAGAAAAAGCTGAGAAGAGAATGGAAAAGTAAAAAAGAGAAGAGAGTGGGGAAGAGGAGAAAAAAATATGACAGAGGAGAGGGTTGATAAGAAAACAGAGAAGAGGACGGAGAGAGGGCAGAGGAGAGGGTAGATAAGAAAACAGCAAAGAGGATGGAGAAGAGCACAGAGGAGATGATATATAAGAAGACAGGGAAGAGGGTGGAGTGGAAGTAGTAGGAGGACACCTGTGAAACGGTTTGTTTTACACTAGTGTCTGTCAATGTGCAAAGTCAGCGTGTATACACAGAAACATCTGGTTCCTCGGCATGTCGGACGCAGTCAATAATGTTTTGTGTGACTTTCCATCGGAATTACGCAACATCATCATTATCATCCTCGCAGAACAATACCCGAAAGATTGTCCATCCTTCACCAGTTCTCCCCTGTCTCTTGCATGTTCATGCCGAGTGGCTTTCATTGCGGGGGAACGCAAAAGAAAAATGTGGCCTGAGTATTTCAGTTTCCGATACTTTATGTATACACGACATCAGGGGAAATAATAAACTAATTCGCACAGGCGATTCTGAACAAATTAAGAGGCAAACGTGAAGTTACATAGTTATTTCCCTTCTTCTTTAAATATAACCAGTTATAAAAGTTCGTTGCGTATACTTTACCGGGCGTTCCAATAAACCCCAGCTGTTTGTGATTTATCAGGCAATTTTAGTTCAGTAGCTTTCCGAGAACTACAAACAGAGGTGAATAATATGGAGGGAGCTACAGGAGATAGCAAATGATAGGACGTCCTGGCGAGAGTTGGTTTAGGACTAGGGGCTTTGTCCCAATGAGGAATAAAGGGCAGAAGAAACAGTTTGCCATTGCTTTCTGAACAGCCGACGCCTCATACCATCGTAATCACCGCAAAGTGGTCTGCTTCCAAATTACCCGTAGCTGATTTCAAACCCTAGACCTGGAATGCCGGAGAGTTGTGAAACTGATTTCACAATCCCCTAAGCCACAGGGCCGGTTATAACCAGCACTACGTCACAACAAATGGACTGTTTGTACAAATACCAACTTGTGGGATGTGTTCGGATAGCGTTAGGCAGTGATTCCTTCTTAATGTGGTCTTCATCTATTTTAGTAAACACTTAACTGCCCCAAATATATCAATTGTTTAAATATAATGTTAGATACAGTAAACGACTAAATTTAGTAAACGACTATATTAGGCATTCCGAAGCCTAAGACAAACTTATACAAAACAAGCTTAGCGTACTCAGCACTCAGCTGTGGCACAATCTTCCACAAGAAATTAAAGACATCACCAATTCCTACATACATAATCGCAAATTATTCGAACTCTATGTCAGTACGGAATACCTCCCTCCTTAATAACATTCATAAACTTGTTCTGAATTTGGTAATAACAATAACAATAATATAATAATAATAATAATAATAATAATAATAATAATAATAATAATAATAATAATAATATAATAATAATAAAACCATAGTATAACAGCCAGTCCCCGTTTGGTAGACCGTATATTCAACATAGCTAATAACAACAGCCACATCATTCATTAATATTACTGAGTCGTGATTTTTGCATATTATCCATGCCTTTATGATACATATCTTTTACATTGTTGTTCTCAGTTAGCCTCAAATGATGTGTGGATGAAATAATGTATGAAAGAGAGTGACAGAAGGACAGAATGTTAGATGGGCCTACGTGCCCATTTCTTAAACCTTTAACAATAAATGTTGCTTGTTATAAAGTTTTGTTCATGTATCTGACTAACACTTGTATACTTCTTTCAGATGAGCTTGTCCATGAGCTCAACTTTACCATTAGATATAATGAAACTTTTGATGACGAGCTAAGTAATCGAAGTTCTGAAAAATACGTCAACACGGAAAAAGAGTACAAGGCTCAGGTAAGTTATTCGACGTCCATTCTGTTTATGCTAGCTGTAAGTCTTTGTACAGGACGCCGGAATCAACCCCAGCGTTTGTTGGCTGTTTATGAATTTTACGTTCAGTAGCTTGTCACTACTTTCTGAACGGTTCACATACCATCGAGATCAACGCAAAGTGATGTGCTGTCAAATTAACTGCGGCTAATTTCGAATCTGTTTATGTGTGAGCAGTAAAGCAGGAGGCGATGCTAAATCAGCAGACTTGTTTTATGTAGACGAGTGACTACACAAGTGAAGATGAGTGTAACTTCTGGGGGATGTGACTGCGAAATGGCCGTGACTACTACAAGGGCGTGACTAACAGTTGGGCATGACTACTACATTGTTGTGATTACTAGATGGGCGTAACTGTAAGATGAGTGTGACTGCAATATGGTTGTGACTGCTAGATGGGAGTAACTACTACATAGGTACGACTACTAGGTGGGCGTAACTGTTAGATAAATGTGATTATATGGTTGTGACTGCTAGAAGGGTGTGACTACTATATACGTGCGTCTACTAGGTGGGCTTACCTGTTAGATGTGTCACTATATGGTTGTGACTGCTAGATGGGCGTGACTACTACATAGGTGTGACTACTACATAGGTGTGACGTTAGCAAGCGACAAGCCCAGACGTGAACCACCGTCCGGCGGCGCTCATGATATTATGAGTGAATTAAAATTCACTTAACCCAATACACATAAAGGTGTTACAAGCCAGGAAATGCTTTAATGAAATGTCTCCTCTTCTCTCTTACAGCTTACCGAGGATTTCCAGAATGTCACCAACTTCAAAGAGATTGCTATTCGTGGATTCAGGTGAGAAACCGAAATATGTACCACTGATCAGCATCTACCATCATGTGCCGTGCCCATTGTAGAACGTCGCCCTCATCAAAAGCTGTCTGGATCAGTTGAAAGTTCTCCTGCCCAAAGGTGTCTGCAATGTCCTGGTCCATCTTTGTGTGGTCGCCCGCTGCCTCTTGTTCCAGGAAACATGCCTTCCATCACTGTTCTTCCCAAGCCACCGTGGCGTTTAATGTGGACAAAATGTTTCAGATTCCGAGACAGGAAGTTGGTTGTGAGCCAGGTTTCTTCCATGTTCACATCTGGTTGAGTGTCGACGTATCTCTTCTTCTTGGTCCACGACATTCTAACATTTCCCTAACACTGCAGTTGAAACGACCCGATTTACTTCTTTAGTTGCTGTGAGATTGTCTGTGACTCACATCTGTATGTTGCCATAGTAGATTGCCATAGATAAGATGCGTGTATTCTACTTGCTTGCTCGCTTTTAACTGAGGCGGAGTCCATACACAGTCTACTATTTCTAGTAGTTGTCATTGTAGTGGAGTGCACTGGACTGATGTTTGCATGTGGTACAGTCTTAAAAGTCGAGAGGATTGATTTCATAGCCCCGGGTTTTACCGCATATGGCTGTCTCTTTCCTTAGGGGCGACCTGCAGAACGCATAGCACAATGCACGAACTCCGTAGCTCTGGCGACGACCCCCAGAAGTCTCCGAGAAAGATGCACCCGTGAACCGAAAGACGTAGCCCGGAATCGAACCCATAACATTCAGAGCGCGAGGCAGACGCCTTGACCACTTCGCCTACGGAGACAAATTATTTAGTATTTTTTAAAATTAATATCTAACCTATTTCCAGTGTCTCTCGCCCCGACTTTTAAGGTATTTGTAATTTACGTTCCCGAGTCAGGGACGAGAAGTCAACATTTCAAGGCCAAGCTGACCGGTGAAGGGTTTGAACCTGCTACCGCGGTATCAGCTCACCGGAATTCTAAGAACGAACGCTCTTATCCATTCGGCCATGCTGATCTCCGTTTGCTGGCGTTGTACCATGGGCTCCTAATGCCGTTTAACTTCTGCATTGCTATGGCTAGTCTTCGCCTCCATATTTTACTCTTCACTGTCGTTGATTAAGGAGCCAAATTATTCAGTCTGCACCATTTTCAAATTACTTTATGTAACATTAATCGTTTACCAGGTCTATCATCTACCTGACCATAACACCTATAAAATATCGACAGAACTCGATCTTGCCATTTTAACAGGGTAAATAGTTTGTTATGCTTCTATTATAGGACGTTACTCTGACAATGAGCTCGATCGGACCATGATTCCGTTCCTGCACCGTTTTCTTTCAGCCTTGGGTTATGGGATGTTCCCAATTTAATGTATTACTTATTCTTCAGCCCTGGGTTATGGATGTTCCCAATTTAGTATATTCATGTTTTCTTTCAGCCTTGGGTTATAGGGTGTACCCAATTTAATATATTCATGAGAATGCCCTAAGTGTTGTGATATCGGTTCGTGACTCGACTCAACTCAGCAGTAGGTAATGGGCTGCTCTCAGTTCAATACATTTCTGTTTTATTTTACCAGTTGAGTTATGGGATGTTCTTATTTTAACACATCACATAGGTTTCTATCTGTAGATAGTAGACCTTCTTTGTTCTATAACTTGTGAACATAATTACTCTTTAGAATCTCGTAATCTATAACATTATCATTGCATTTTTATTCAATTACATTGATTGATGTACATAACTCTTAAAAGATGCGTAGTGAAATTAGAGACCATAACCAACGACTATCTATGGACTGTTCGCCAGCTCTATCCACCACCTTCTCATTTGACTTCACGTGATGCTGATCAGGGCAGGAGAGGTGAGGCCTAAAACAGGTACTGCACCTTGCCCATGGGTGTACCGAAGGCTAGCGGAGGGAGGGAGGCACCTTACTTCACCTCTGATAAAGGATACCATTACCCCGTCACCCAGACTGTCAACCGAGGTGAGGACAAGTGTTTTTAAGAACTACGCTGAACTAATCCTGATGTATGGAAGCCAATGAATGGCAATTAGCAGACATGTCAAGAATTATGTGGAGGCTATAGAGCTGTGGTTTGATAGAAGAACGAAGAGAACACCATGGACGGATAGAAAGAACAATGAAGATATCTTGAAAGATGTTAACTCACAAAGAGAACTGGCTACAGGCAACAGTAGAAGACAGTATACATTCTGTGGGCATGTTATGAGACATGTAAAGCTGGCGTATGTTGCCACAATGGGAAAGCTGGAGTGGAACAGATGCAGGGGGAAACCAAGAGATAAGGTGCTGGACAACTGGATATCATGCCATGAAGTAACACCAGTATCAGAAATGTTTGGCAGCACACGAGACATAGTTTATACGAAGAACATGATGTACATATATGATAACATCGATATCATTTAAAAGATATGCACTAATGAAGTGAATCCATTTCTTATTCATGATAATTAATATTGACGTATTTCAGACCAGGCAGTATTATCGTCGACTTTAATGTCATATTGAGGGCATTTGTCAGTGACAACAGTTCAAATGGCATTAATTCAACAAAACTAAGAGAAGACCTTCACGCCGTGAAAGATGTGCTCTTGAACCTGTCGAATGTTGACAGTACATACGTGTACTATAACTTTGAAAGAGATGTGGATGCAGGTTCGTAAACTGGTCATTTCTTTTGTATATTTATTTGATATGTTCGAAATTGTTAATGGTAAACGTCGTGTGCAATGATTCAGGTAAATGGAATGATGTTAATGGTAAACATCATGTGCAATGATTCAGGTAAATGAATGATGTTAATGTAAACATCATCTGCAATGATTCAGGTAAATGGAATGATGTTAATGGTAAACATCATGTGCAATGATTCAGGTAAATGGAATGATGTTAATGGTAAACATCATCTGCAATGATTCAGGTAAATCGAATGATGTTAATGGTAAACATCATGTGCAATGATTCAGGTAAATGGAATGATGTTAATGGTAAACATCATCTGCAATGATTCAGGTAAATGGAATGATGTTAATGGTAAACATCATGTGCAATGATTCAGGTAATGGAATGATGTTAATGGTAAACATCATCTGCAATGATTCAGGTAAATGGAATGATGTTAATGGTAAACATCATGTGCAATGATTCAGGTAAATGGAATGATGTTAATGGTAAACATCATGTGCAATGATTCAGGTAAATCGAATGATGTTAATGGTAAACATCATGTGCAATGATTCAGGTAAAAGGAATGAGCGAGGTCAGCATGTCCCAATGGTTTAAAGCGCTCGCGGTGTTCTTATGCCGACGTAGCGAGTTCAACTCCTACACCGTTCAGTTCAGCTGGACTAAAATGGATGAACTCTCGTTCTTGACTTGGGGATGTAAATTACAAGTACCTCAGCAGTCGGAGTGGATCGGTTGATGGGGAGGGACACAAGTAACAGGGAAAGCTAACCCATATGCAAAATCAGTTTGGTGCACTGAAAGCTGCAGCACGTGTATGGACTACGCTTGAGTTCAAAGCGGGCGAACGAAAAAACATGGAACAAACATGACTAAGTAAAAACATGGAACAAATATGACTAAGTAAAAACATGGAACAAACATGACTAAGTAAAAACATGGAACAAACATGACTAAGTAAAAACATGGAACAAACATGACTAAGTAAAAACATGGAACAAACATGACTAAGTAAAAACATGGAACAAACATGACTAAGTAAAAACATGGAACAAACATGACTAAGTAAAAACATGGAACAAACATGACTAAGTAAAAACATGGAACAAACATGACTAAGTAAAAACATGGAACAAACATGACTAAGTAAAAACATGGAACAAACATGACTAAGTAAAAACATGGAACAAACATGACTAAGTAAAAACATGGAACAAACATGACTAAGTAAAAACATGGAACAAACATGACTAAGTAAAAACATGGAACAAACATGACTAAGTAAAAACATGGAACAAACATGACTAAGTAAAAACATGGAACAAACATGACTAAGTAAAAACATGGAACAAACATGACTAAGTAAAAACATGGAACAAACATGACTAAGTAAAAACATGGAACAAACATGACTAAGTAAAAACATGGAACAAACATGACTAAGTAAAAACATGGAACAAACATGACTAAGTAAAAACATGGAACAAACATGACTAAGTAAAAACATGGAACAAACATGACTAAGTAAAAACATGGAACAAACATGACTAAGTAAAAACATGGAACAAACATGACTAAGTAAAAACATGGAACAAACATGACTAAGTAAAAACATGGAACAAACATGACTAAGTAAAAACATGGAACAAACATAACTAAGTAAAAACATGGAACAAACATGACTAAGTAAAAACATGGAACAAACATGACTAAGTAAAAACATGGAACAAACATGACTAAGTAAAAACATGGAACAAACATGACTAAGTAAAAACATGGAACAAACATGACTAAGTAAAAACATGGAACAAACATGACTAAGTAAAAACATGGAACAAACATGACTAAGTAAAAACATGGAACAAACATGACTAAGTAAAAACATGGAACAAACATGACTAAGTAAAAACATGGAACAAACATGACTAAGTAAAAACATGGAACAAACATGACTAAGTAAAAACATGGAACAAACATGACTAAGTAAAACATGGAACAAACATGACTAAGTAAAAACATGGAACAAACATGACTAAGTAAAAACATGGAACAAACATGACTAAGTAAAAACATGGAACAAACATGACTAAGTAAAAACATGGAACAAACATGACTAAGTAAAAACATGGAACAAACATGACTAAGTAAAAACATGGAACAAACATGACTAAGTATATACATGATCTCTATTCTAATACTTGTTCACTTCTAAGCCAATACCGTGCAGAGTCCTTTGCAGAACATCGCTATCATAACGGAATACACTCTGACATATGCCTGGGTCATTGACAGTGAGGTGAGTGACCTGGTAGCGAGACTACGAGATAAACACCAGCCATGAGAAATAATGGTGAGGGTAGATGGAGACCCCCAGGGTGGATGGGGCGAGAGACAGTTTATTTTGTGTGAAGGCAGGGGACTTGAGAGGGCAGTTAAGGCTGGGACCGACGGAGAGTCGGGTCGCTGTGGACAGTAGTTGTTTTGGACTCCGAGCGGATCGGTAGTCTCAGGAGAAGGAGCGGAGTTAGATATAGATCTCCGTCCTGTGTTGTTCTCCGAGTTTTGAATGCAGGCCTAAAACCCAGTGGGGGTTGGATAGCTAATGGAGGCCTGAACCCAGAGTGGGTTTTATAGTGAGTGGAGGCCTGAACCCAAAGTGGGTTGGATAGCTAGCGGAGACTAGACCCAGGGTGTGGGTTGTGATGTGTGAGGTCCAGCTGTGGATAGTAGCTGGATAACTGGTTTATGAATGGGAGATTCATAAGGCCGGGAGAAGGCAGTGATGTGTGCTGGTTAAGTTGTGAGGAGGATATTTATATTCTATGGATTATATTGTTTCTGGATATAGAGTTGTGTTCCGTTTGTCCGTGTTCTTTCTGCAATAAAGGATTATGTGCGCCAACGCAATCTTGTTTAATGACTGGTGAATGTGCACTGCGAGGGTGAGTTATATTGTAAGACAGTTAGATAGCTCAATTGACACACCAGGAGTATCGTTACCTAGACAACGACCATATCACGCACTTATCATCAAGAACATCGTGATACACTCCGACCAACACTAGTCCTTACTCCACTCGTGGGTCAGATGTATCTTATATCTTTATGTCTTTTCAACGACCACTCTTTGTTATACCAAAGGTAACCATAAGCAGTAATGGCAAAGTTCAAGTCTTGTCTCCAACTTGAGAAGGCTCAGGGCCACGAACACTATCCCAGTTGCAGATTGACAATGAGACTCTACGTTGCACTTTACCTCAGTTTATCTCCAACTTGAGAAGGCTCAGGGCCACGAACACTATCCCAGTTGCAGATTGACAATGAGACTCTACGTTGCACTTTACCTCAGTTTATCTCCAACTTGAGAAGGCTTAGGGCCACGAACACTATCCCAGTTGCAGATTGACAATGCGACTCTACATTGCACTTTACCTCAGTTTATCTCCAACTTGAGAAGGCTTAGGGCCACGAACACTATCCCAGTTGCAGATTGACAATGAGACTCTACGTTGCACTTTACCCCAGACTGTGTCCAGTGTCTGGATAACGTGGTCAAAGTAAATGACCATTTGGCACGTCTAAGCTAAATAGGGCATGTAGTGCTAGACCCACATTTGTATAAACCTTTCGACTGTTGATGGGCAATATGGTCAGTATCACACCGTCCGCCTTTATTTCTCAGGACATTTTCTGGTAAGTCGTAACAACTGAGAAGATTAGGGGTATTAGAAACAAAGGTTGACAGAGAAAACGCCGCTGTATGTGCTTGTTACTTGGCATACAAGTCGATCAGCGGTGAAACTTATCAAGAATACAAAATACTGAATGAAGAATGTTGTGAGGGAACATGACTTCCCACGTCTCACAGCATGACGCATGATGATGATGATGGTGAGTTATTAGGTTCTCAGATACGTAACTTCATTCTCTATTTCATGTTTCATTCCACTATCACAGTCATCCGTTACTGACTGACTTTGGCACTGATGAACACCAGTGCTAAGTACCGACACACGCACGCACGCACGCACACACACACACACACACACACTCATGCAGTCAGTTCTGTAGTGACAGACAGTAAATGTTTCTGTCCCCAACAGGTATCACACAAGTGGAAGAGGTGGTACACAACCCATGTCTTCTTATAAATACATTATGTACGCCAGACCAGTACTGTGAGGGGAGCTCCAGAAGTTGTGTTCATAAGTGTGATAGAAAACGATGTGGTGAACGGGCCGGAGTGCTACATCGACAGCCAGAATGATGCTGCATGCAGGTTTGACAATTATGTAGTTTAAATAAAGAAGCTATAAACATTGAGTTGCACAATGTGGTGTCTGGCATATTTAACTATATCTCGTCAGGTTCATAGTGCAGAGTTAATGAAGTGAATACATGAATTATATTTGAACTGACATACATAACAGACATAGTCTCTGATACTGTTTGAAAATAAAGCATTTGTTATCCTCACGGTAATCGCTGATTCACTATAACGTCTTTCTGTCTGCACAACGTTAGTTGAGAACATCTAATTGTTGAAGTTTCATTATATTTAAGCAATTGTTTATTGACTAATAAAATCTATGCAATGGGAAAGAGGAAAAGATCATTTAGAAATAAATATCCTTTGTCTTAAATTATTAGTGACATAATATACCACTAGAAGATTAAGGGTATTAAGGCTTAATCTTTTACTGATTCTCCCCGCGTTGGTAACTTACGGGATAAGTGAGCCGGCCGCTCAGAAAGCAATGGCAAACTACTGAGTGTAATCTTGTCTAGTACATCAACAGCAGATGAAAAATGCTGATGTTGGCTGCAACGTCCTGTAAGGGATATGCAAAAAAAAATTTATTACTACTACTTCTACTATTACTACCACTACTACCAAATACTACTTCTACTGGGACACGCTAGCGAAGCTGATAGCAAACTGGGCTGGTATGTCATGAGCGTGAACGGGTGCGGATTCCACGCCTGGGCTCGTCGCTTGTTAAATTGAGGGAAAGATTGGCCACCTATTCCACCTTGACCTTAGGTCTACAGACTGTGATGGCGCTATCATATCAGAGACCCCTGGCAGGAAACTGCCATCAGGAAGATGTATTTATTTATCGTTAATTCCATGACAAACGTTGCATGAGGTGAGGTGGACAGCTGCCTTCGTGTATGCTCTTCCTTCCTGGGAAAGTCTAAATATTCAGATACTCACTTCTATGACACACGATTAACCCCACAGCCGGACTGGTAGGAATTAAAACTGCCACTTGTAGGGATGCAATCCAGGACAAATCTACACACAAACAGTTCAATAAAATGGCTCCAAGCACAGAATAACAAGTGTAAAAATAGATAAGAATGAAAGTGAAAGAATCAGACATGTCCAAAAGACAGGGCACATGAACACAATAAATGCCAATGAATAGTAGAGAAATGAGAGCTGAGGATTAACCGCAGTTTAAACAAAAATACTAAGATACCTGAGGTGACGAAGAGTACCTCTTAATCTATTTGCTGTCATACTGAGATGATTGCGTCATAGTTACTGTCATACCGAGATGAATGCGTTATGTTTGCTGTCATATTGAGATGAATGTGTCATAGTTGTTATGTCTGCTATGATGCTGATATTAATGTGTCATGTTTGCTGTCATACTGACATTAATGTGTCATAGTTGTTGTCATACTGAGATTAATGTGTCATGTCTGCTATGATTCTGAGATTAATGTGTCATGTTTGCTGCATGCTGAGATACATGTGTCATGTTTGCTGTCATAGTGAGATGAATGTGTCATGTTTGCTGCCATACTGAGATTAAAGTTTCGTGTCTGCTGTCATGCTTAAACTAATGTTTGATATTTCCTATCATATTAATATGTATGTTTTATGTTATTTCCTAAATTCTCAGGTGTAAAGAAAGTAAACAAAAAGTACTTGAAGGAGATGGCTGCCCTGGCTAGTGAGTCAGGTCTATCGACTACTGATATCATCATCACATCCGTCAGTGTCAGCTGTGCTGTTATCATCCTTGTCATCATCTGCACTACATGGATTGTTTACAAGAGAATGAAACGGTAAGGTGGTCTCTGAATATCATAATATCAATACATATAGTTAGTTAGTCGACAGATTGTCCTCATTGCACATCGAATCATTCAGTCCATAAGTGCTCGGATCTCTTCCTCAGCAAATCCTCGCAGCGTTTAGCGGCTCATGACACCAGTCCTGTGTTGATTTATTAATCTTCTTTGGCTTCCTGCATAGAGTTCTTGTTTGGCCACATCTCTTTTAATTTGCTGTTCTCGCAGTCTGACCATGGAGGTAGATTTAAAGTCATCACTTGGTTCTCGCAAGCGACTTACTTTTGGTAGAGAATTCAGTATATCAATTAATTATATTTTTAATTAGTAATCACATATGCGTTTCTCAGGAGGCCGCGGTAGTAAAGTGCCCGGCAGGCTTGCCTGTTGACCTAATGGTAAAATGTTAAAACTCCATCAAGGCAGAATTTTAAAAACTTAACTTAACTCCCAGGTCGATCCACCGACATGGGTACCACAAAATATACTGAAAAGTAAAGAAAAGTGTGTGATATTGACATTACCCATCAAGTACTGATTGGTCTATAAAAACAAGGGACTTGCACTATATACCAAACACACATCAAGGCATGTAAGAAGAGTCCTTTACTTTGTACTTCTGTTACTTCCAGTAAGTCCACGTACAATAACATACTAGTGTCTCCAAACCTGAATTCTCAGCTACGCAACATACATTTGTTTGCTTATTTTTATCAGAGCAAACAACAAACAACTCGAAGAAGCTGCTGCTGCTGCTGCTGCTGCTACAGGAAACAGACGGAGTAATATTACAAATATAGACATGTCACAGACGTTCCAGATTGCACAAGAGAGGGCCGCCAGAGCAAGGTCACATGCAGCACCACTTCCACACATCGAATCAGGTGTGGGAACTTCTAATCCTGACAAAGAAGCTCAATTTGACTATGGCTTTTATGGAAGTAAGTCTGTTTTGGTTTCACTTGCCGGTGTTAGAAATGTTTCACAAACTTATTACGCCTCTATTTCTTGGGAGATGGGAAGTGCTGGCCAGAAAAGATTTGCTATATTCGTCTACAAAATAAATCAACTCATAAAGAATAGCTTTCTGTCGGCCTGAGCAACAATTATGTCAGAAATATGTTCTGTCTGGGAGCAGTGGTCACGCAGTGGTTAGCATACTTGTCTATGGGCCTGAGCAACAATTATGTCAGAAATATGTTCTGTCTGGGAGCAGTGGTCACGCAGTGGTTAGCATACTTGTCTATGGGCCTGAGCAACAATTATGTCAGAAATATGTTCTGTCTGGGAGCAGTGGTCACGCAGTGGTTAGCATACTTGTCTATGGGCCTGAGCAACAATTATGTCAGAAATATGTTCTGTCTGGGAGCAGTGGTCACGCAGTGGTTAGCATACTTGTCTATGGGCCTGAGCAACAATTATGTCAGAAATATGTTCTGTCTGGGAGCAGTGGTCACGCAGTGGTTAGCATACTTGTCTATGGGCCTGAGCAACAATTATGTCAGAAATATGTTCTGTCTGGGAGCAGTGGTCACGCAGTGGTTAGCATACTTGTCTATGGGCCTGAGCAACAATTATGTCAGAAATATGTTCTGTCTGGGAGCAGTGGTCACGCAGTGGTTAGCATACTTGTCTATGGGCCTGAGCAACAATTATGTCAGAAATATGTTCTGTCTGGGAGCAGTGGTCACGCAGTGGTTAGCATACTTGTCTATGGGCCTGAGCAACAATTATGTCAGAATATGTTCTGTCTGGGAGCAGTGGTCACGCAGTGGTTAGCATACTTGTCTATGGGCCTGAGCAACAATTATGTCAGAATATGTTCTGGTCTGGGAGCAGTGGTCACGCAGTGGTTAGCATACTTGTCTATGGGCCTGAGCAACAATTATGTCCAGAAATATGTTCTGTCTGGGAGCAGTGGTCACGCAGTGGTTAGCATACTTGTCTATGGGCCTGAGCAACAATTATGCCAGAAATATGTTCTGTCTGGAGCAGTGGTCACGCAGTGGTTAGCATACTTGTCTATGGGCACGAGCAACAATTATGTCAGAAATATGTTCTGTCTGGGAGCAGTGGTCACGCAGTGGTTAGCATACTTGTCTATGGGCCTGAGCAACAATTATGTCAGAAATATGTTCTGTCTGGGAGCAGTGGTCACGCAGTGGTTAGCATACTTGTCTATGGGCCTGAGCAACAATTATGCCAGAATATGTTCTGTCTGGGAGCAGTGGTCACGCAGTGGTTAGCATACTTGTCTATGGGCCTGAGCAACAATTATGTCAGAAATATGTTCTGTCTGGGAGCAGTGGTCACGCAGTGGTTAGCATACTTGTCTATGGGCCTGAGCAACAATTATGCCAGAAATATGTTCTGCCTGGGAGCAGTGGTCACGCAGTGGTTAGCATACTTGTCTATGGGCCTGAGCAACAATTATGTCAGAAATATGTTCTGTCTGGGAGCAGTGGTCACGCAGTGGTTAGCATACTTGTCTATGGGCCTGAGCAACAATTATGTCAGAAATATGTTCTGTCTGGGAGCAGTGGTCACGCAGTGGTTAGCATACTTGTCTATGGGCCTGAGCAACAATTATGTCAGAAATATGTTCTGTCTGGGAGCAGTGGTCACGCAGTGGTTAGCATACTTGTCTATGGGCCTGAGCAACAATTATGTCAGAAATATGTTCTGTCTGGGAGCAGTGGTCACGCAGTGGTTAGCATACTTGTCTATGGGCCTGAGCAACAATTATGTCAGAAATATGTTCTGTCTGGGAGCAGTGGTCACGCAGTGGTTAGCATACTTGTCTATGGGCCTGAGCAACAATTATGTCAGAAATATGTTCTGTCTGGGAGCAGTGGTCACGCAGTGGTTAGCATACTTGTCTATGGGCCTGAGCAACAATTATGTCAGAAATATGTTCTGTCTGGGAGCCGTGGTCACGCTGTGGTTACAGCATGCTCGACTGTTAGTCTGAGCATGAATTATGTCAGAAATATGTTCTGTCAGGGAGCCGTGGTCACGCAGTAGTTAGCATACTTGTCTGTCTGCCTGGTGGTCATGGATTTGAATTCACATCCCGGCAGATTGTTTAAATTGACCTGGACTCGCAGTTAAAATGCCTAAAATAGGTACCTAGAAATGTCTGGAGAAGTAAAGGCGAGCGGTGTGATACCAACTACATCACATCATTTTATACAAAACTGGGGCTAGCACCATGTGCCCTATACACTTCTAGGGTGTCAGAAAGAGCCCTTCACTTTTCTATGTTCTGTTTGCTATCTGACAGTAGTGGAAACTGTCCTGCTATCTGACAGTAGTGGTAACTGTCCTGCTATCTGACAGTGGTGGAAACTGTCCTGCTATCTGACAGTAGTGGGAACGGTCCTGCTATTTGACAACAATGGAAACTGTCCTGCTATCTGACAGTAGTGGGAACGGTCCTGCTATTTGACAACAATGGAAACGGTCCTGCTATCTGACAGTAGTGGAAACGTCCTGCTATCTGACAGTGGTGGAAACTGTCCTGCTATCTGACAGTAGTGGGAACGGTCCTGCTATTTGACAACAATGGAAACGGTCCTGCTATCTGACAGTAGTGGAAACTGTCCTGCTATCTGACAGTAGTGGAAACTGTCCTGCTATTTGACAGTAGTGGAAACTGTCCTGCTATATGACAGTGGTGGAAACTGTCCTGCTATATGACAGTGGTGGAAACTGTCCTGCTATATGACAGTGGTGGAAACTGTCCTGCTATATGACAGTGGTGGAAACTGTCCTGCTATATGACAGTGGTGGAAACTGTCCTGCTATCTGACAGCGGTGGAAACTGTCCTGCTATCTGACAGCAGTGGAAACTGTCCTGCTATCTGACAGTGGTGGAAACTGTCCTGCTATTTGACAGTGGTGGAAACTGTCCTGCTATATGACAGTGGTGGAAACTGTCCTGCTATCTGACAGCGGTGGAAACTGTCCTGCTATCTGACAGTGGTGGAAACTGTCCTGCTATATGACAGTGGTGGAAACTTTCCTGCTATATGACAGTGGTGGAAACTGTCCTGCTATCTGACAGTGGTGGAAACTGTCCTGCTATTTGACAGTGGTGGAAACTGTCCTGCTATATGACAGTGGTGGAAACTGTCCTGCTATATTACAGTGGTGGAAACTGTCCTGCTATTTGACAACAATGGAAACGGTCCTGCTATCTGACAGTAGTGGAAATGTCCTGCTATCTGACAGTAGTGGGAACTATCCTGCTATCTGACAGTGGTGGAAACTGTCCTGCTATCTGACAGTGGTGGAAACTGTCCTGCTATATGACAGTGGTGGAAACTGTCTTGCTATATGACAGTGCTGGAAACTGCTCTGCTACCTGACAACGACAGAAAATGTCCTGCTACCTGACAGCGGCAGAAACTGTCCTGCTATCTGACAATAGCAGAAACTGTCCTGCTACCTGACAGTGACGGGTACTGTCCCGTCATGAAAAACATTATTTAAAAAAAAATATGTGTCGGCATTAGAGAGAACGAAATCAGAAAAAAAAATTACTATGTATCCAAGAAAGATGACGTATAATCCTCTAGATTTCAACTTGAGAGACAGTCCAGTCCTCTCAGCAGAGTTCCTAATTAGGTCACAAATTGACATTAATTTTGAAAAAGAAAAGAATACAGAACCAGAAAAGAATTTAATGAGGAAAGCATCAAATCCTTTATATTTCAACGGAAAAGACAACCCTGTCAGCTGTTCCCCATCCTCTGCCACCGATAGCAATAGTTTGTTCGCAAAAACAGTATTCCTACTATCTGTTAGCTAGAGACAATATTGTAAGAAATACATTATGTCCACTATCTGTAAGTACAAGTGTCAGAAACATATTCTATCCACTATCTGTAACTACAATTATCAAAAACACTTTCTATATACACACCTGAAGTACATGTGTCAGAAATACATTATATCCATTATCTGTAAGTGCAAGTGTCAGAAATACATTCTTTACACCATCTGTAAGTACAGGCGTCAGAAATACATTTTATCCAGCATCTGTAAATACGGGTGTCAGAAATACATTCTATCCACCATCTGTAGGTACAGGTGTTAGAAATACATTCTACCCACAATCTGTAAGTACAAGTGTCAGAAATACATTATATCCACCATCTGTAAGTACAAGTGTCAGAAATACATTTTATCCACCATCTGTAAGTACAGGTGTCAGAAATACATTATATCCACCATCTGTAAGTACAAGTGTCAAAAATACATTCTATCCACCATCTGTAAGTACAAGTGTCAGAAATACATTTTATCCACCATCTGTAAGTACAAGTGTCAGAAATACATTCTATCCACCATCTGTAAGTACAAGTGTCAGAAATACATTCTATCCACCGTCTGTAAGTACAAGTGTCAGAAATACATTCTATCCACCATCTGTAAGTACACGTGTCAGAAATACATTCTATCCACCATCTGTAAGTACAAGTGTCAGAAATACATTTTATCCACCATCTGTAAGTACAGGTGTCAGAAATACATTCTATCCACCATCTGTAAGTACAAGTGTCAAAATACATTCTATCCACCATCTGTAAGTACAAGTGTCAGAAATACATTTTATCCACCATCTGTAAGTACAGGTGTCAGAAATACATTCTATCCACCATCTGTAAGTACAAGTGTCAGAAATACATTCTATCCACCATCTGTAAGTACAAGTGTCAGAAATACATTCTATCCACCATCTGTAAGTACAAGTGTTAGAAATACATTCTATCCACCATCTGTAAGTACAAGTGAGTAGTTATGTTTGCACGTTTTGGTTCTCAGTTGGGGGATTGATGAGGATTGACCTTGACCTCGGCTGATTTGCACTCCTCCTCGGTCATGTAGTTGGGTGGGTATGTAGGGGTGATATCTAGGTCATATCTAAGGGCGATAATTCTAAGATTGTATGTTTATAAGGGCACATGACTATTGATTGGGTGTATACAATTTTTAATTATTACAAAATAAAATAAAATAAATAAAAATAAAAATTAATAAAGACGGGGTGCGGGGTGGTGTCGAGGGGGTGGGTGCGTGGGGTGAGGCTAGGCGGTTCGGGGTTAATCACTATCATCACAGGGTTACAAATTAAAACCTTAAAATGTAAAGATGGCCGGTATTATCGGTCGTAGTTGATATGGTTTAGTGAAATTTATTGTTAATGGGTGGGTAGCGGTTATTAGTGATCCGTAGGGGGTCGTAGTGGTTTAAACACTATCATCATACGACTTACAAATGAAAACCTTAACAAGTAAAGATTGCCGGTATTATTGGTTGTTGTGGGTATGGCTTAGTGAAACTCGGTGTTAAGGGGTGAATACCGGCTATTAGTGATCTATAGAGGGATGAAATGGCCTTTACACTACTATCATACGGTTACAAATGAAAACCTTAAAATGTAAAGATGGCCGGTAATATTGGTTGCTGTGGGTATGGCTTGGTGTCATTCGTTGATAAAGGGTGGTTTTATGGGGAACGAAACAAAGACCCGTATAGACACAAGGGGAGAGAGAGAGAGATTTTAGGTTTTAATTTACCGATCTGAAATCGTATGATGTTAGTGTTAAAGCACTTATCTAGCTACACACCCAATCACCCACCGCTTAATGTCTAATTTCACTAAGCCATACCCACTAACACCAATAATACAGGTCATCTGTACTTTTTAAAGGTTTTCATATGTACCTGTATGCTAATAGTGTATATACCGCTCACCTTCTACATATCACTAATAACCACTATCCACCCCCTGATAACAAATAACACTATGTCGTACCCACTACAACCAATAATACCGACCATCTTTACTTTTTCAGATTTTCATTTGTAACCCGTATGATAATACTGTATATACCACTACGACCCTCTAAATAGCACTAATAACATTTTTCACATTTGAGTAACACATTTTCCTACCTGACCTTGGTTTTCCCCCTTTGGCTAACAAAGTTTCCTACTTTTCATATGTTTGGGTGAGCTATTTCTGTATTTGGTCTAAGTTTTCCCCATTTGGACGACAATTTTTCTTCTTTTTTTTTAAAGTTTGGACGAGATATTTCCCTCTTTGGTAATATTTTTTCACATTTGGTTAACAAAGCTTCATACTTTTAATAAGTTTGAACGATATATTTCGTTACTTGTTCAATATTTTTTCTCTTTGACTAACACATTTTCCTACTTGGTCAATATCTTTCCCGTTTGGTTAACAATTTTCCTACTTTTTATACGTTGGTTGAGCTATTTCTGTATTTGGCCGACAATTTTCACATTTGGCTCACATAATTTTCCTACTTGACTAGGTTTTTTCACTTTGGCTAACAAAGTTTAATACTTTTCATAAGTTTGGGTGAGATATGTCTGTACTTGACCTAACTTTTGTCAATTTGGCTGACAATTGTCCTACCTTTCATAAGTTTGGCTGATCTATTTTAAGTTTAGTTGAAATATTTCTCTCTTTGGACGATAATTTTTTCACATTTGGTTAACAATGTTTCCGACTTTTCATAAGTTTGGCCAAGATATTTATAAGTGTGATCGCTATTTTTTCCCATTTTGGTTAACATATTTTCTTATTTGAATGTTGAAGTGGTACATAGAAGCTGTAGTTTTGTCCGGTTGTGAAGTGTGGCACTGAGCAGACAAGTTTGAGAACAAATATTGGTCTTGGAAATGGTTTTATGGGGAACGAAACAAAGACCCGTATAGACACACACAAAAAAAAAAAAGAGAGAGAGAGAGAGAGAGAGAGAGAGAGAGAGAGAGAGAGAGAGAGAGAGAGAGAGAGAGAGAGAGAGAGAGAGAGAGAGAGAGAGATTTTAGGTTTTAATTTACCGATCTGAAATCGTATGTTAGTGTTCAAGCACTTATCTAGCTAATCATCCACTCACCCACCCCTTAATATCTAATTTCACTAAGCCATACCCACTAAAACCAATAATACAGGTCATCTGTACTTTTTAAAGGTTTTCATTTGTACCTGTATGCTAATAGTGTATATACCGCTCACCTTCTACATATCACTAATAACCACTATCCACCCCCTGATAACAAATAACACTATGCCGTACCCACTACAACCAATAATACCGACCATCTTTACTTTTTCAGATCTTCATTTGTAACCCTATGATAATACTGTATATACCACTACGACCCTCTAAATAGCACTAATAACCTGTACCCACCCTTTATCAACGAATGACACCAAGCCATACCCACAGCAACCAATATTACCGGCCATCTTTACATTTTAAGGTTTTCATTTGTAACCGTATGATAATAGTGTAAAGGCCATTGCATCCCTCTATAGATCACTAATAACCGGTATTCACCCCTTAACACAGAGTTTCACTAATCCATACCCACAGCAACCAATAATACCGGCAATCTTTACTTGTTAAGGTTTTCATTTGTAAGTCGTATGATGATAGTGTTTAAACCACTACGACCCCTTATGGATCACTAATAACCGCTACCACCTGTAACAGTAAGGGAGTACTGGGGTATTATTAGAATCTAGTGGGAAACAGATACAGCACGATTGAGCATCGAGAGTGAAAGGGAGAGAGATGCTCAATCGTGACGTATTGGGTTGGCAAGGGCAGTTAAGATCCGGCTTTTGACTTGAGAGGAGGTTAACATCAGGCCTTTGATAAGACAAGAAGCTGATTGTCATCATGTGCAAATAAACTTTATATCAACAAATACAACCCGTCGTTCGAGTTCCTGTACACTGTTACAGGACTCGAAATGGTGCCGCTTAACCACGATACTGGATTTTGCCGTCGCGGACGCAATCCGAAGTACTAGTAAACCATCAAAAGATCCAGACCAGACTGCCTTAAAAAAGGTATTTAGAACAGACGTTTTCTCAAATCAGTTTTTAAAAGGAGCTACTGTCTGTTCGAGGTTTTTGTCAAAGTCGGGAGCCGCTTGTTATTGTTCCATGCTCCGGTCAATTAACTCCTAGAAACAGTTTCGGCACGTGGTGGAACAACCAGTGAAGTGATGCCCAGTAAAATTCAGTAATCTGCAAATACAGAGGCTTGAAATAGCCGTTGCTTTTCATTGTACAACTCAAGAGGCTTGGTAGAACCGTCGCTTTGCATAGTACAACTCAAGAGGCTTGATATAGCCGTTGCTTTTCATTGTACAACTCAAGAGGCTTGGTAGAGCCGTCGCTTTGCATAGTACAACTCCAGAGGCTTGCCATAGCCGTTGTCTGAACTTTAGCGTTATCAAAGGGCTTGCCATAGCCGTTGTCTGAACTTTAGCGTTATCAAAGGGCTTGCCATAGCCGTTGTCTGAACTTTGGCGTTATCAAAGGGCTTGCCATAGCCGTTGTCTGAACTTTAGCGTTATCAAAGGGCTTGCCATAGCCGTTGTCTGAACTTTAGCGTTATCAAAGGGCTTACCATAGCCGTGGTCTGAACTTTAGCGTTTCCAAAGGGCTTACCATAGCCTGAGTTTTGCTATTTTCAAGCCGCCACCTACGTTGTCGCTATCTCAAGACGTCGATGATGTACCCCACCCGGGGTGAAAACAAAGGCTAGAAATCTCAGATGGGACCCAACCAGGGGTTGAAGATTATCCCGGCATCCCTAGAGAAGTGACGAAATTACCTGGAGGAAGAGACAGACTACCTGAACTCTGCTACCTGAACTCCGCGACTGATTTTCAGCTGACGCAGGCTCCTGGTGCTCGAACGAAATCTGACGCCGAGTCGAAGAAAGTACGTGCTTGAGTCAGGAAACAAAATCAGGGTAAAATTGTGTGGTTCCCAAACCTAGAAACTAACTGTAGTTTTACGAAACAAGTGAGTGTATTCCTTAAATTAAGAAGTTGAAATTGTGTGGTTCTTTGCTTGCTTTGTTTAAGTATATTTCAGCAAGGCAGATTCATCACGGCACAGTAGAGAATTATTTCGGCTGAGCTCAAGACAAGTGTGTTTTTTCCAGGTACTAAGAAGCATATAGAAGAAGATATTGTTTTTAGGCTAAGATAGCATAAAGTGTAAAAATGCACCTGAGCAGAGAATTAGGACGCGTGACTGCATGGTTACAGGAATTGAAAGTAGCGGTCGATGAGGTTAATAATTTAGTAGAAAGGTTAAGAAGAAGAACGAATGGATTAGAGACCTATAAATTTAATGTACAGTGCAACAGAGTAGGAGGGAATAACAGGAGACAGCCATTGCTTAATAAAGACAAAAGACAATATGGTTATGACGAACCAAGGCCAAATGCTTATAGGGTAAAAGACGGTGAGAACAGACGTAATGGTGAAAGGTCGGACTGGTATAGCAGTTATAAATACAAAAATGGGCGTGAGAGAAACTTTTCAGGGAAATCATGGGACTGGCCCTCTCACAGTGCAACTGCTAGAAAAAGACGTGACGACTGGTTAGAGAAAAGGCAAAGACAATATCTAAACTCAAGTGTAAGAGACAGAGTTGAACCTGTAAATAAAATACGAACTAGTCCTAAAATGGTTGCGAATGTGACTAGTAGACAGGAAAAGAAGACGACGTTATTAGTAAAGAAAAGAAACCGAGAGACACAGACGCAGGCAGGAAATACGATAGAAAGTAGTACGCAGACTCAGGTACAACCAGTCAGCAAGATAACAAAGGGAAGTCAAACTGACTTAATAGAAACTCAGTCAAAACCAACTCATTTGACTAAGGGAGACAAAGTTGAAGGTAAGAAAGTTAGACATGCGAAAACCAAGGACGAAAGGAAGCCAATGAAGAAAAGTATTAAAGAAAGGAATAGTATGATTGCAAATAGAGGTAGTGCCATGTCAAGTTCTTCAGCTATAGACAGGAAACTAATTCCCAAATGGTGTAGGAATATTAGCTGTCAGAATTCAAGCTACGGAGAAGATATTCCTACAGCCGAATATTATAGTGATGCAGAAACGGATATTATTACTGATGATTCGGAGAATGAGAGTGTTGCACTACGAGCAGATCCTGAATCGAAGCGTGATGTTCCCTCATACGGAGTAGTGACTGGTGGACAGACGGACAGAGTTTTGGTTAGTGACTATGTAGAACTAGATACTGGTTTGAATGATAAAAAAGTAGGGAAGGCTAAGGGACGAAGACCGAGAAAGAGAAAGAAAGTCAGACGTTTTAAAGATGACTATGGGAATAGGGCCGACGTGTTTGCAGTAAACTATAATGAGTCTGATGAAGGAACTATTATTAGTGTGTCATCTGAAGACGAGATGGGAAGGTATAAACGTTACATAAGGTATACAGAAAACAGTGAGCAGACTGACGCAAATAAAGGAAATAGAAAGAACTCATTTAAGAAGAAGAATAGTGGTAGACAGTTAGCGGGAATTTACTCAACGACAGAAAGTGACTTAAGTAAAATAGAAGACCTTAGGACCTTAAGACCTGAGTACTTTAATAAGTTGACAACAGATAGTGAAGATGACATTATAAGTGAAAGACGGGTTAATGTATTGAGAGACAATGAAGTATTTAATTTAGACACATTATATAACGGTTAAATTTCCTGGGGTGAGGAAGGAAAATGGAATAGTTTTGGCTTATGAGAAGAATTGCGATTTGAGCATATAGGTATATGAGCTGTCTAAAATAGACAGATGAATTTTGTTGGTGTAGTATCACATGGTACAGAATAGTCGAGGGTGTTGTTGAGGCTAGAGAGTTACGGCAAATGATATTCCACGTGGATTACGTAATACAGGATATCTACTGTTTGGTTACGATGTAGGGAGAGTAAATTAAGTAAAATAGGGTAGATTCAGGACAGAATTAGTAGAGGGTGAGAGATAAATTAAGTATGAAGGTTTGTACTAGAAATGCTTTGATTCAGAGCTATGACGTGATGTCTGAGGGGGTTGAGAACTAGGTATAGTATGGTTGATAAGTGAACCGAGAGTGTCTGATATAGATTGAGGAGGAAGTGAGTATCCTGTGTGTAAAATAGCCAGTTGAACGTGAGAATATTAAGAGTATAAGATAGTAGAAGTGGATGCTTGAAAAATACGAGTTACGTCGAGCTTGAGGAGAATGAAGAGTTGTTTTGAAGAGATAGTAGTTAGTGCTGTGAAAGCGATATAGGTTGCGAGAGGTAATGTATAGGGTCTGACCTTCGTATAGGAGTGACTGATTGAGTACAGTAGAGATATAAGAAAGCAGGGAATTGAAAAAGTCCTCTGGAATAATGCGTCTGGTTGTGCGTTGTTCATACGTGAGTATAACTGTAGTCAGACAGGTGTTCGTCGGGATGAAGGAAGTAGGAGAGAGCTGTGATGACGTCGCCTAAGTGAAGTACATAAATAAAATGTAAGAGTGGCGTTGATATGTCTTGTGTAAATGTGTGTAGAGGAGATAAATACGTGTAGATATGTGGTGAATGATTGCTGGAATGTTGAGGTGGCGTCTGAAGTGCTTTTTATAATAATAGTAGGGACACGTTAGGTTGTCGCGATGTGTATCATTGTCCGTATGAATATGAGAAGAGTGGTTGATAAGTGACGTTGAAAAACCGTGGAACATAGAGTATGAGAAAATCGAGAGATAGGAAGAAAAGGATTGGAGAATTGTGATGTCTTTTCGTAGAATATCTGACGTTGGAAGGAAAGTATGGAAGTTGTATGACGAAAACGGAGTTAACATTCTGAATGATGTTTCATAAAACATGTTTAGTATTCTTAACAGGAACGAGAAATGAGAGGTCTGCTGTCAGTCATAAGTGGCGTGGGTTGCAGTTTCTGAAAGAGTTCCGATAAATAAGAGTGAAAGATAAGAAGGTAAACAAGGTTAGTTAAATGAATGTTGGAGAACGTGTTCCGAGGAGGGTGACCGGTTTGATTGTCGTCACGATGTAAGAGTGCTAGAAGAGACTTGAGGATAGCTTAGACGGTTGCTTTGGTGAGAGGTCTATAGTAAATAGACAAGTTCTTTTGATGGGAGTAGCGTGGTGGAGATACTGTAGTTAACAGTAGTGATGTTTGGTACAAAGCCATGGGAAACAATTGGTGTGCCGAGCCACAGGTTAAGTAATAAGTAGATGATGGCTGGTACATTGAGATGACATTGGAATAACTGTACTTTACAGTGCTTGCTTATGAGGATATTTTAGATGTTATAATGTATTAGGAGTTAGGCTGGAAAAAGATAGAAAATTATGAGGGGAGATAATCAATGTTTGACTTCCAGAAAAAGGAACGGTCAGTTGTTGAGTAGGGATTTTGGTTGAGGAGAACAAGTATTGTTCCGCGTTATAATGATCTGTAGATAACAGATAAATATATATGTATATGTATATACGTATTTTGGCATTAATGCTTGGTATTGAGTTGTTTTGTTGTATAACAAAATAGACATGACTTGGCTAAATAGATAGGAGGCCAATGTTGCTGGGTCACTTTACGTGGTTAATTCTAAGTGAATTATATTTTTTTTTGAAAACCTTCTCTTTAGCGAGAAGACAGTTGTGTTTATTGAAATTGAGCTTTCAATGCCTCATATGTAAAAAAAAAATTTCTTGATTTGGTCCTGTAAAATGATTCTTATTATTTTAGAATAGGGTTATTGTGTCCATAGATTTTTTTGGTATAAACTACTGGTCCGTAAAAGAGACCAGTAGTATTAGGAAATAATAGATTAGGATGTATGTTGTATTATTTTAATCATCGTCACCATCATCATCACTATCATCATCATACTTTTAGTTGAATTGTGGGGAAACATAAATGATTGTTACAAAAATTTGGGGGGGGGGGGGGTTTTGATGTCCTGTTGTGATTTTATTTCGCTGTTTTGTATGTTAAATAGTAGTTAATTAAGTTATGTTTAAATTACAGGGTTTTGTCTAGAATAAAGACAATACAGGGGGCTTTAATTAGGACCCTTCGTTCAGAAAAGAGTTAATAAAACTACGGAGAGCTAATAGAGAGACACATTCTCTTTGTGAAGAGTAAGTTCATGGGTATTTTGTGGCTGTGATAATCAGCATAATGAGGTTAATATGGTTATGAAGTGCTGGAAGCATAAGACGAGCTTACTACACAAGTAAAATGGTTATGGGAAACTTTAGAGATACACTAAAGTAAGCATTAATTAGAAATATATGGGATTAGAAGCCACACGGGAGAAGAAAAGATTAATGAATATATTCACTGGGGTAAAGCTGAGAAAAGTTTTGAACATAGTTTCCGGGGGGTCAGAAGAGCCATGATATACACGAGAATGCTGGGTTATAGAAGAGTAAGAAAATTACCCCAGAAAGTAAACATGAATTGGATCCATGTTTGACTAGACACTGTGGATAACAGTACAATAATAAAGGGGTATAAGTGTGTTAATGAGAAATGAACATAGGGGAGACATAGGGACTTGGGGTGTTTGTGGGTCCGTAATAAAGGGACTGAGATAAAGTTGATTGCAAGCAGTCACAGACATGAGTGATTTTTGTTGCTGCTGTGGGTTACGGCATGAATTGAGAGGTGGAAGATTTTAGAGAGGCATTGGGTTACATGGTTTGGGCAGGATGTAAATGTTTATCCCTTTGGGTGTATTAAGCTTCAGAGATAGAATAATAAGTGGGTTGCTAGAGTAGTGTATATAGTGGTCAGATTACGATGTTGTGTTTGATGGTTAACATTTAAGAGGAGATTTCAAAGTTACTAGGTTGCTGTTGATAACGGCATAAGTGGAGGTTTTAGTAGATATGCCCATAAGAAATGGACATTAAGAGTGAATTCTGAGAGAGGTGATGAGGTTATGTGAGGGGATGTGTATAATGATGGAGGAGGTCTTAAGGGATAATAGACCTTTATAATTGTGTCTTCGGGATGTGTTTTGTGGTTAACATTACAATCTGAGGTTGAGGTAAAGTAGTAGTGTCTGTAATATATAGACAATTGGATGTGAATAATGTTTTGGATGCTGTAGATAGCAGCGTAAACCATAATGAGTGGTAAAGGGGGTGTGTGATGTAGCTGAGTGTGGTTTTCGACTTTATTACATAAAGTCTCAAATGACATAGGAGGGTAAAGGAGTATGGTTTGGTAAAGGGGGTGTGTGATGTAGCTGAGTGTGGAAGAGTTCTACTGCTTCTTTTAAATACCGGTGGCCACCGATTCTTTGTCTTCCTATCGTGTGAAAGTAATTTCAGGTTAGTTGAAAGTGGGGGATTGGTAGCGGTGGTGATAAAAATAAGGAGTTGGTGTTAGCGTTTGAAATTTTAAGCAGATGGCTTATGAAGTGAAGAAGGAGTATTTAAGCAGACGTGTTATGATGTTATGATGTATTCTATAAAGTTGAGATTGAATTGTTATTAAAGATATGTAAATATGTTATGGTTGGTTGAAGGGCCGGAAACGAAGAAGAAGTGGGTTGATATATAGCAGGAGAAAGAGTTAAAAGATATATTACTTACTCAAACTTGAGCTGATTTTAGGGAAGATTAGAGGAAAAAGAGGGAATAGAGTATGGGGATTTGGAGTAAAGAGTTTTCCTTTATAAGGAAAATTCTTTATTCAACATGGGGAGGTGTAACAGTAAGGGAGTACTGGGGTATTATTAGAATCTAGTGGGAAACAGATACAGCACGATTGAGCATCGAGAGTGAAAGGGAGAGAGATGCTCAATCGTGACGTATTGGGTTGGCAAGGGCAGTTAAGATCCGGCTTTGACTTGAGAGGAGGTTAACATCAGGCCTTTGATAAGACAAGAAGCTGATTGTCATCATGTGCAAATAAACTTTATATCAACAAATACAACCCGTCGTTCGAGTTCCTGTACACTGTTACACACCCCTTAACAATAAATTTCACTAAACCATATCCACTACGACCGATAATACCGGCCATCTTTACATTTTAAGGTTTTAATTTGTAACCCTGTGATGATAGTGTTTAACCCCGAACCGCCTAGCCTCACCCCACGCACCCACCCCCTCGACGCCACCCCGCACCCCGTCTTTATTTATTTTTATGTTTATTTATTTCATTTTATGTTTTAATAATTAATTAAAAATTGTATACACCCAATCAATAGTCATCTCCCCTTAGAAACATAAAATCTTAGAATTATCGTCCTTAGATATGACCTAGATATCACCCCTACATACCCACCCAACTACATGACCGAGGAGGAGTGCAAATCAGCCGAGGTCAAGGTCAATCCTCATCAATCCTCCAAATGAGAACCAAAACGTGCAAACATCAAGTGTCAGAAATACATTGTATCCACCATCTGTACGTACAGGTGTCAGAAATACATTCTATCCACCATCTGTAAGAACAACAACAAAATCTTTATATAATTTTTACATAATGTGGTATTTGCTCAGTGAACAGTAACATTCTGCAAATACCTGTGATTTGTGTCTCCTGGGGTAGATGCACAACCCTGTGTTGACACATTCTAACATTACTATGCTATCAGCTCTGGTAGCGCAGATGTCTAGCACACTCGCCTGCTAGCACGGTGGGCATATATTCCTATCCCCCATCAAGGCGGGAATGATTTGTTACTGTAGTGGGCTTACAGCTTGTCCCTGCCTAATGTCGGTGCCAGGAAATGCCTTGGAATGCCCGATGTTGCTTGGTCTATACAAATAAGGGGCTTGAACCATCTACCCAATGCAGCCTCAAGGTGTGTAAAACAGCCCTTTACTTTGAGACTTTTCGGCTAGGTGGTGATGAGAGCGACAGTCTGCAAATAACCTGTTATATAATGATCATGATCTGGCTGACTATGCTATCCATACATCCAGATTTCTCTAGCCCGTTGTACATTTTCTCATAAATCCCAGCTCCAATAAAAACTGGACAATGAGAATCTCTAGACCATTTGTAAAGAGGAAATCAGTGGGGCAGAGCCCTAGTCGAAAATGGAATACTGACATTCTCAGACTGACATTCTCAGACTGATAATCAGTGGCCAGTAACCAGGTTTGATGCTAGGTACATGGATTCTAGATGTCATAGATCATTTACGTGTGACAGCATCAGAGGCAGTGTGTCTAGCTTATGTGGGCAAAGCTCTGCGTCGGACATGCCACTGGATGATGATGATATTTACAACTGGAAACTGATACAGAAATTATGAAATAAAGAAATACTTATAAAACGTACACCAGACTGAACAGTATGCCATCTTACAATCCGTATAACACAATTTACTGATGTCAACGGTATCTAAAGCGGGTGCATTAGCGTAGTTCATAGGAGACTATGCTGATACAGTCATGAGCATGGTCGGACAAGCGTTAGATACCTGTGTTCGTCATCTGGCTAAGTGAGTGAAAGACTGACCAATTATTCCTCCATGCAATCCGAGTTGATAGTTTTTCTATTTCATTGTGTATTTCAGATCTAAAAAAATCCTAGCTCCAATAAAAACTGGACAATGAGAATCCCTAGACTATTCCGCTGGCAAAAAGGAAATCATTGGGGTAGAGCCAATGTTATAGACGAGTGTTATAGTTATGTTATTGACGAGTTCTAAGAATATCTTGGGTAAAGAAATGAACAAATGCATCCATACTTCAAGAGCTGAATATTGAAGAAGGTTGGCTATTAAAGACGATAAAACAAAGAAAATTGAAATATTTTGGTCACTTGAAACGCCATGAAAGTTTGGAGAGAACAATAATGGAGGGGTATATGCCTGGGAAGAGAGGAAGAGGAAGGCCAAAGAGAAGATGGGTGCAGGATGTGGCGGATGTTCTCCAGATAGGTGTATCGGAGGCGGGACATCTTGCTTATGATCGAGAGGTTTTCCGGAGGGTTGTTATAGGAGCGAGGTTCTGCAAAGGACATGCTACTGAATGAATGAATGAATGAAGAGCCAATGGAATACTGGCATTCTCAGACTGACGTTCTCAGACTGGCATTCCCAGACTGGTATTCTCAGACTGGCATTCTCAGACTGACATTCTCAGACTGGCATTCTCAGACTGACGTTCTCAGACTGGCATTCCCAGACTGGTATTCTCAGACTGGCATTCTCAGACTGACATTCTCAGACTGGCATTCTCAGACTGACATTCTCAGATTGGTATTCTTAGACTGGTATTCTCAGACTGGTATTCTCAGACTATCATTCTCAGACTGGTATTCTCAGACTAGCATTCTTAGACTGGTATTCTCAGACTGGCATTCTCAGACTGGCATTCTCAGACTGGTATTCTCAGACTGATAGTCACTGGCCACGATGCTAGGTCACCACAACATACATGGATTCTAGATGCCATAGATTATTTACACGTGACAGCAGCAGAGGCAGTGTGTCTAGCTTATGGTAGATAGAAATGCCAAGAGACTATTATGTGGGTAACGTTCTGCAAGCCACTGGATGATGATGATGATGATGATGATGATGATGATGATGATGATGATGATGATGATGATGATGATGATGATGATGATGATGATGATGATGAATACAACTGAAAACTGATACAGAAATTATAAAATAAAAGAAACGCTTATAAAATGTATTCCCAACTGGGAAAAGCGTTTGATATCTACATTCATCGTCGTGCTAGAGGAGAGAAAAACTGACCAACTATTTATTCTTCCATGAAATCCGTGCTGATAGTTTTTCTCTTTACAATGTACATTTCAGATCTTATTAAAAGCTGGACAATAAGAATCCCTAGACTATTACGCTGGCAAGGAGGAAATCAGTGGGGCAGTGCCACAGACGACAATGGCATACGGGATGATTGGCATTCCCAGGTTGATAGTCACTTGCCAGTGACCAGGTTTGATGCTAGGTCACCAAGGCCTCTGAGATCCTCTCTACAAAATCACAACGATTAAGTAAGACTTCTTCCTCTTCATTTTACGTTTTCTTTAAAATTGTCTATATCTACAATGGGGTCTCTTGTATGAAAAGTATGGCTATTATATATCAAATGATTTTCACTTAGACATATTTCATTGTATGACGTCACCTGTTGGTACCCTGGCAGGAAGTCTGTGTCAAAAGTGTTTAAAATATGTTTACAGTGACGTTCTGTGGCCTCACGCTCTGAAGGTGGTGGGTTCGTTTCCTGGACTGTATCAATTCGACCACAAGTGCAATTGTTCTGGAACCATTCTGTGGAGAGAGGCCAAACCAAATAGGTGTAAACCCCAGAGCAATGAATTAACCCACTTGACTTCAGTTTTGATTTAAACTTTACTACATTCTGTAGCATTTACGTTCTTGTAAAGGACATGCAAAGGCATGAGAAACAACACAAGAAATACATCAGTAGGCATTTATTGTCACTCATTCAAGTAGAGGAAAGATGGCATTAGAAGAAACACTAAAAAATGTAACAATTGAAAGCTATAGGGACTAAACAATATTTGAACATGTCACCTCCAAATCTCTGTGTACTTTGGTGGACGGCTATCTAGACACCCTTTTAAAGGGTGTCTTAATTAGCTGACGATCAGGGGACATAACACACTAGAATGTATAAAGCAGTGTTTCCCAACCTTTTTTTGTGCTATGTCCCACCTAAGCCTTTTCTAAAATTCTTATGCCCCCCCCCCCTTCCTCCCCCAACATATACATATTTTTTTAATATTCAAACATTGAAATGTTCACTAAAGAAACTTGAAAGGCGGACAGAAGTTACTTATACTGGACGTTTACCCAGCTGGAGTAGTGACTGAGAGTTGCCATACGGTTAACTTAAACTCTGGACGAGTCCATTTTCGAATTTCCCCCTTAACAATCGAATTGCCCCCTGTGGGACGTGGGCCCCACATTGGGAAACACTGGTCTAATGAATCCTCTGTTCTCTACTTATTCCTCTACTTATATATCTGGCTAATCAATACTTGTGGATATATTTCTTGTGGTAGGCCTACTTCAATAGCTTCAAGGGTTCCCGAACGATTGATATTTGTGTGTATTACGTAAAACACACACACACACACACACACACACACACAACTACAAACAATAATCAATTGGAGCCTGTGCAGAATAGTGGGGATTAAAATGGTGTGTCGGCATCACCAACATAGACTAAACTAACCAAATTCAATTGAATCAAGAGGTGAGGAAAAGACACTAGCGCTGTATAGGACACACACTGAGAACAGCTGAGGATGCAATAACTAAACATACCTTCGTCTCATTAGTCATTAGTCGCGGTTCCAACTTTACGGCAACGGGTCGTCCCCATTATGCTCCGTTTCTGTGTCAGTGAAAATCACACAAAATATTCCTCACTGCCCCATGTGAAAAGTGGAACAGACAAGAGTCTCGACAAAATAACAGCCCGCACAGGTACACTGTGCATAATGCAGCCACCAGAATGCCAACACAAAAGTCCTCCACGAAAAATACAGTTCATCGTCGATGGAAGCGGCAGTCACTAGAAAACCAGCAGCCACACATTACTGCATAAGGAAAAACCAGTCAGTTCTGCGAAAAAGCCGGCCGCCATTATTCCGAAGATGCAGTTCACGCTACAAACAACCGCGGGCAGATGTAAAAGCATTTCACACGAAATTCACAGCTCACAGTGTCGCGCCACGCACTCAACTCAGTAGCAGGTTGACGGAACCATACACTCCCAGTCCAATATGAGGAAAATGCGAATGCAAACGGTAGCCACAAGCATACACACTCCAGAGGCCTTAACCGTTTAAATGTCTGTCCTCCAAGTTGGGGACCGAAAGTTTTGACCATTCATCTGGAACCCACAAAGCAAGCGAAATAGTGGGAGATCTAAAAACACACAGAGAAGAGGATTAAAGACAGGTTATTAATATGGGAAGAACATGAACGGAGCTGTAGGAAATAGAAAAAGAAAGGACCCTTGGCGTATGTTGGTTGAGGACCTATGCCTCAATGCGGGATGCAGGCAAGAGGAAGAAGAAAAATGAAAAGAAGAGTAACACAAAGTAACCAATCACGTCTCTTCTTTAAATAGTCGTAATATGCTAGACCACATTACGGTCCTATATGTTTTTGCGTTTGGTATTTGACCAATGCCGGTCTCTCTGGCCGAGGAGTTACACGACTTTCTCCGTAATCCCGTTTATCCACGCAGGGTCTCGCAGCGCGGGAGAATTGGAAGCGGTTCTACCCGCGTTGGTGACTTGCGGGATAAGTGAGCCGGCCGCTCAGAAAGCAATGGCAAAATACTGAGCGTAATCTTGCCAAGAAATCAACAATCAGCTTAAAGATGCTGATGTTAGCAGAGATGTCCTGTAAAAAGGGTATTTGAAAAATTCAAAAAAAAAGTTCAAAAGAATTTTTTTAAATTCAGAAGAATTAAAAAAAAAAAAAATTGACCAATGCTTGGTAAATATAAATTTCTGAGACTTATGGTGCTATTTCAATGGTTAGATATAGATTAATTCTACATTTCATAGTTGTGGGTTCAAGCGGATGATATAACAGGCTAGTTAAAATTGTCCTGAGATATCTTACTATCTACAGTAACACAAAGTGTACTTACTGAACTCACAAAGATAGGAACAGGGCTATGACTAATGACAACTTAGACAACAGTGCCACTGCTCCAACTCTTTGTTAACAATACATCCAGAACACACAGTGCCTTTGAAGAGGCCTGACGCTGCCACGGACTGGCAAATTATAATCTCCACACATGAGCCTTCACAAGGAATTGCCTCCCAACCTATGGCCGACTCAGACAAGTCTCTCTATATAACAATATGCTCTTAACTTGAATAGATTACAGATAAAAACCATACTGGAGGGTAAGGTTGAAGGCAAGCAGTTAGAGGTAGACAACAATACAAGTGAGAAGATAACATCAAGATACGGACGAACAACAGTCTAGATAATGTACAATCAAGGCGAGAGACACTGTTGGAGATCCACTACAGCAACCTTCATTGGAAAAAAGGCACCTGATTAATTGTCATCATTCTAACAACTTTCATTGTGAAGACGACAATTGATTTATTGTCACCATTATAATATATATTACCATCCGTATCATACAAACATGATAGTCAACTGGTGCGAACATCCAAACAAAACAAAGACATTTCCCACATATAATTCCCGGCGACATGCCTCGTTAACACAGGGAAGAATAACCATAACTCAACCTAATATGAAAATATACCAACCCACCACCAGTGGCATTCCTACTATTTACTAGTGAAAAACTACTGTCTATTCTAAAGCTACTGAAATAATAATCTACTGTCTGTTATAAGATTGACTGGCACCTTGCCGTCTTGAGAGATGATAGTTTGTAAAATGGAGTTATAACTCTCCATAACACAAAGCCTGGCCTGAACTTAGAGACTATGCATTGCCCATGCAGCATGATACCTCTCTCGGCCTGACTAGTTTACTCCAGAGGAAATGAAACACAAATAAGTCTGGAATAAGACAAGCTGCAGAAGCTGCCGGATCAGCAAGCAATACTCTAGCTGTCCGCCTGTCGGAGCTTCCATCCTAGACCAGTTGACTATCAAGGCATAGGGCCTAGTCTGCTCTGCCATGACATTTAGACTTTAGGTTGCATTTCCTAGCACTAGGGTAAGGCTTGTACCCTCTCAGTTGCACTCCCCCTCCCAAAGCCGTTGGCACAATGTGGGGTGTCGGTTTTGGTGAGCGCCGCCCAACATCAAGTGCTAACAGAAAGCAGGTAATACCGTCTACAATCATACAGTAGCTCAGTCATATATAACTAAGACCTGACACCAATTATAAGATGACGGAAGTTATTAAACTAGAAAATGTCAGATTAGCCCCATTGAACAAATCACCAGGACAAGATGAAATACCAAATGAACTAATTAAAGCAGCAAGAGAAGTAGGAACAGCATGGCTACATAGACTATTCAACCATGTTTGGGTAGAGTAACAGACACCACGAGACTGGGGAAACGCCATAATTATCCCAATTTGGAAAAACAATGGCAACAAAAGAGATTGCACACAATACAGAGGCATTTCACTGTTGGGTCATACTTGGAATTTTTGTTTGTTTTGTTTTGCATATCCCTTACAGGATGTTGCAGTGAACATCAGCATTTTTCAGCTGCTGTTAATGTACTAGACAAGATTACGCTCAGTAGTGTGCCATTGCTTTCTGAGCGACCGGCTCACATACCCCGTAAGTTACCAACGCGGCGAGATCCGCAACCGATTCTCGCGCAGGTTACGTTACTCTCGAGAATATACGGGATTACGGAGAAAGAAGTTAACCATACTGGGAAAATATTTTGCAAATTTTTTAGAAAAGATTACAAACTACTATCGAACCCCAGCTAAGTGAAACACAACTTGGGTTTAGTAAAAACAAAAGATGCACAGATGCCAATTTTGCTGTTAGACAACTTATAGAAACATCAATCGAATTCATTGAAACACTTTACTTAGCCTTTGTCGACCAAGAAAAGGGCATTTGATAGAATAGATAGAAACAAGCTGTTGGAAATCCTTAAACAATACGGAGTGAGTACACATCTAACAAACCTATGTATAAGCTTATACAACAACAGTGAATGCATAGTGAGTGCAACTGGAGGACACTCAGAACCTTTCACCATAAGATCTGGAGTACGACAAGGTTGTGTCCTGTCCCCTCTCTTGTTCATAACATATATAGACAACATATGTAAAGAAACCAGCCAGACAGAGACCGCAAGAACACCGCATGACGAGAAACGGAAGAAGAACCATCTGCAAATCTAACCATTAGAGAACTCCTGTTTGCAGACGACCAAGCACTAATAGCAAAATCAGAAGCTGAATTACAAGACCACACGAATAGTCTAAATGAAATGTGTAGGGAACATAACATGAAAATTAGCACAAGTAAAACAGAGTAATGACTATAACTAAAGAAGAAAAAGCAACAACGATTCACCTAAACGAACATCCCTTGAATCAAGAAAAAAATTTTCAAATACCTAGGAAGTATAATATCATTAAATGGCAAATCAGAAGACGAGATCAAAAATAGATGCAATAAGGGAAACCAACTCATTGGACAAATGGCACCAATACTAAAGAACAAACAAGTATCAATAACTACTAATAAAGCACTTTACAACACAGTCTTCCTACCAACTCTGGGATACCAATGCCAAACCTGGACAATGACTGAAAAAGAGAAAAGAAAAATCACAACAACAGAAATGAGATTCCAGAGAAGAATACTCAATGTATCAAGAAGAGATAAGATCAGAAATGAAGAAATCAGGGCTGAAGTGGGGGGTTATAGCTGCACTAGATTTTATTAGAAGGCAGCAAGTGAAATTATTTGGCCATGCAAGTAGGTTACCAACTAACAGTATACCACAACAAGCAATGTTGTACAGACAAGAGGGAAGCAGAGGAAGAGGCCGACCACGTAAACGAAGGATACAGGGAATAACAGAGCCCATGGGAATATGATACTCTCCCGCTGTTTATACTTAACCTCGACACAGTAAGGTACAAGAGGAACATGATGAGATGAGATTAAACTACTGACTGTTATAAGACTTCTGAAATATTAAACAAATGTATGTCCTAAGACTACTGAATTATTCTCCGCTGGCTGTACTAAGACTACCAAAGTATTCATCTGTAATCCCGAATAGCAAAAGAACAAAAATGCTTTATTGTCCAAAATATTATAATGTAGATAGACAATGTGTTTATTACACTCCTTTTACTTGTTAGTTTGGAAGTTATAATTAATCAATTGAATAACCAAAATATAAATTACCCTAACATAAACAATAAGTTTACATTCACAAATCTGAACTTTTCTTCTAAGGTACAACTTGACACTTCATACAATTCCCACTGGATTTAGGAGTTGAACAATGGCTGAGCCGATCAAGAACATTGAACACAACTTCTCTGGAGTGTACTGTGAACAATCACTACACCCAATATGGAAATTTGTATATAGAAGCTCCTGTGTATTTATATGATTACAAGGTGAAGGTAAAGAGAGTACCCTGGCAGACATTGCCATTAGAATGAGAAGTGTTATGACCAGCCCATCGCAAATTGCTGCGGGAGGACAGTTCACATCTTCGCCACGTCTGCTTCCCAGACTATTCCATTAATATTTTCTTATATATATTTTATGAGCCTGGATTCGCCTCAAATTCGTACTCGTAATTTTTGTAATTTCCAATGTAGGAGATTGAAACTACACTATTGGTTTGGTAAACAACGGCACTAACCAGTATGTACGAGGGGGCTACAAGTGAAAACATTTAAAGTGTGATACAAAATACAGTAAACATGCCACTGTATTGTAACCTGTATATATTGTTAAGGGTGTCACGAGTGTTGAGCATGTGATATCACAGCGCAGAAGAACACAGTGACGTCATAAGGACAGTTAAAAAATGGTCGGCCCACTTTTAACATGCACCAAACACGAGCAGCATTCTGTTATCCGTTTTTTAATCACTCAATGGGTGAAACGTATAGAAATTCATCAACAAATGAAGGTTCACTATGGTGATGCATGCCTGTCAGTCCAGCATGTGTATGAGTGGAGTAGGAAGTTCCAAAACAGCATGACTTCTGTGACAGACTGTTCACGACCGGGTCAGGCACACCGAGTAGTGACCCTAGAGTCGTTTGCAGTCGTTGAGGGCCACGTACAGAAAAACAGCTGATTGACTGTGAGTGACATTGCCTCACATTTTGACATCAGTCACGGTTTAGCACACGACATCATCCATTATGTGCTACAGTATACAGTACCACAAAGTATCTGCAAGGTGGGTGCCATAGTAGTTTACTCCAGAATTGAAACAGCAACGCACTGATGCTTGTCAAGAACTTTTGCAGTGCTTTGAAACAGTGGTTTCCTGTCACGAATAGTTACTGGAGATGAAACATATGTTCACTAAGAGCTGGAAACGAAGAGAGCGTGCAAGGAATGGCGCCATCAGTCCTCACCAAAACCAAAGAAGTTTTGTACGCAGCTACCTGCAAGGAAGGTTATGCTGACTCTCTTGTGAGATTAATGAGGCGTTATTTTAGAGCACTACATGCCGAGAGGGAAAACCGTCACCATTCATACATATACAGATCTTCTCAGGAATCACCTTCGACCCGCAATCAAATCCAAACGACGTGGACTTCTGAGTAAAGGTGTCCTTTTGCAGCATGACAATGCTTGACCCCATACTGCTAGTGCAACGAGTGAAACCATCGAAGACCTCCACTTTTAATGTGTACCACATCCTCCATACTAGCTTCAGGTGATTTCCACCTGTTTGGGAGGGAATATACAGCAGTCATTGGGAGGAAAGCATTTTCGGTCTGATGAAGAGGTATAGCAGGTTGTGCATGAGTGGTTACATAGCGACCAAGAGAATTTTCTTTTCCTACAAGAATTCAAGCACTTTATTGGTGCTGGAGGACTTGAATTCAACGCAGTGGTGACTAGGTAGAAACATGTTACATTTGCTTTTTACTTTTTTAGGATATAATTACTACACACAAAAACATTTAAAGTTTTCATTTGAAGCCACCCCCGTATGATTACATATTGGTGGTCATGTGATTGAATCCTCATCATGTCGAATGTCTTAAAACTGACCTGGGCTCCCAGGCCCACCCAACCTAAAATAGGTACCAAGGACTTTAATAGAAAGTAAAGGGGGCCAGGTCACCAATCTGGTGTTGATTGGTCTATACAAATATGGGTCTAACCCGATAAATCTCAAGCTATGTAAGGCGGCTCCTTAACTTGTTTTTAGTTTCCTGTGTGTATTTCATTGTTCCTTTATGTTTGTATATATATCTTTGAATACTGCATGTAACAACATTTAGCATGTTTATATCTGAATAATCAAATTAATGCTTTCTGCTCCAAGCTGTTGTTACTTTAACCCTTTCTATCCCAAACAGTCAATGCTAAAATTAACAAATGTTTCTATATAACTGAAGAAAAATAATAACACTATAGAGCAAAGAAAGTAAAAGTAACAATTGAGATAATATGGTTTTATAGAAACAAGATTATATAAGTATAATGTTTAACACACACAGGGGTTAAGAAATGTATGTTACGTATTATGTAAGCCATAAATATATGATGAATTATTCAGTATTTAATGGTTGAAATTAATGTATGTATGATGTAAGTAATAGGCATGTGGAGAGTTGTTCAATACCAATGACTTAAGTAGTGATGTGATAAAAACCAAAGCCAAACAAAAGAATACTGATCGTCAGAAAAGTCTCTCTTCCCGAAATGTTTCAGGCTTTTTCCTTCCTGTTACTCTCTGGGGTGGGTCCACCTGGCTCATGACTCTGTGTGTCTTTCTCCTGCTGTAAATTTTTACCATATTTCAAGATGTTTGAGTTGTTTCACACTTGTCCCAACACACGCGCATTGTGTCCGCTCCCAAGCTACCCTCCCCCTCGGAGGGGAAAACGTACACCCGATGTTTCATACTCTCACGTATATTTTAGCACCTGTGAGAAGCCAGCCTTTCCCCGGCCATTCGCCTTTATTGTCGCCTCCACATCGGCGGTTTGCTATGCACCAATACACGTCCCTGCTTCCATGTTGCCTTCTTCATTCCCCATTCATGGCTCATGGAGCCGAACTCCTGCTGAGCTCTAGGAAACCAGCTCTTCCTCTGGGCTAGTTAGTTAATTAGTTAGTCGACAGACCATCCTTATTGCACATCGAACCATTCAGTCCATAAGTGCTCGGATCCCCTCCTCAGTAAATTCCGCAGCGTGTAGCGGCTAAGGTCACCAGTTCTGTGTTTGTTTATTAATCTTCTTTGGTTTCCTGCGTAGTGTTTTTGTTTGGCCACACTTCTTTTAACTTGCTGTTCTCGCAGTCTGACCATAGTTGTAGATTCACAGTCATCACTTAGTTCTCACCAACGACTAACTTCTCGTAGAGCATTCAGAATGTCAGCCCAGTCCATGGTTCGTCCGCCCTCCACAGCAGCCTTACCTGCAAGTCTGTGAGCCTGCTCATTTCCTTGTACATCCCCAGGCCCTGGCACGAAAATGAAACTAATCTCTTCAGACCCACCCAATCTCTATCTTCCTGAGCATACTCATTGAGTTACTAATGAAACATGCCCTAGTGAATGTCTGTCTCTCGAGCCATGTTATTGCTTTACTTCCATAGTCAGGCTACTTGTGGTCACAACAAAAGTACCAGAATCTTCCTTCACAATTCTCCCTCCAGCCTGCACCGTAAAAGCTCATGAACTTCTCACTCGTCGAACGACTAACCCATCTGTGTAAATGACAGCATCGCCCTCTGAAAAGAGTTCTCCAAGATCAAAGCCTATTCCTCTGGGCTACTTGGTTTGAGTTTGGGCTCCCCAACCCTCACCCCATCTCTGCTGCGGAGTGCAGTCCCCTCAAGAGATTTTACACCGCCATTAACAGAAGGTTGGATTTCGAACACTTCATTGAGTTTGATGGCTGCTACAACATGGAGTTTCGACAACATTGCAGAGTCTCAGTCTAAAGTGCACAGCACTCATTTGGAGGGATGACTACAGTCGACGTGGGCGAAAAACAGTTCTAGATCTTAGATGAGAGATTGGCTAGTTTCGATGATATACTTTGGATTATAAGACCAGGAGAACTGTTAAGCAGATAGCGGTGGGAACGATTAGATGTATGACTCTTAGCTGGCTGTCGAACGAGGGGCCGGAGGACGTATGGGGATGTCCTGAGTGCAGTGATGTCGGTTCTTAACTCAACTCAACAGTATACTACGATTTGTAGACAGGAACGTGAACCATATTCCTGTAATGAATTGTCCATCTCAAAGTTCTAATTGTTCCAGAGCCAGTACGATGCCTTTTTGGCTGCCTTGCCAAATTGCTTTTGTGCCCGAGTTTTCGCTTGTCCATGTGAGCATGTCACTGTACTGTTCCATCTTGTATGTGTGCTGCTCCTTGATTCTCCATTTGTATGGGATGATCAGCTCGATCAGTGTTAACTGCTGAGCCGACAAGGAGTGTAGTATAATATCACATCACAATTGAAACTGCTGGAATTACATGTCTAGTGTTAACTAAGAAACATATGAGATGTCCAGTTCACAACGATTGAAGTATTGTTATGTATGATGTAAGCAACAAACATATAAAGACTTTCTCGCTACACAATGACTGACATATTCTTATGTATGGTGCTAACAATGAGATATAATGAATTGTTCAGTTCACAATGCTTGAAATATTGTTATGTATGATGTATGCAATAAACATATTTCGAGTGTCTCCCTACACAATGACTGACATATTGTTATATATGGTGCTAACAATTAATTAGATATAATGAGTTGATCAGTACACAATGTTTGAAGTATTATTATGTATGATGTATGCAATAAACACATGAAGAGTTTCTCGCTACACAATGACTGACATATTGTTATATATGGTTTTATATATTTGCTTTGTTTGCTAACAATTAATTATATATAATGAGTTGACCCTACACAATGTTTGAAGTATTGTTATGTAAAGTGTGAGCAACCATTAGATGTAATGAGTAGTCTGGTACAGAATGATTGGAGGATTGTTGTGTAGTGTTTCTAGTAGTTAGTTAGTTAGTCGTGGTTCCAATTTCACAGCAAAGGGTCGCTCCGTTCACGTGCCAGTGAATATCACACAAAATGCTCCTCACTGCCCGTGTGACAAGCGGAACAGACAGGAGTCTTGACAAACCAACAGCCTGCACAGACATACTATATAATACCGCTGCCGTAATGCCAACACAAAAGTCCGCCACGAAAAATACAGTTCATCATCGATGGAAGTGGCAGTCACAAAAGTCAGTTCAGTGACCAGCCGATGCCATTTTTCTGAACATGCAGCTCACACTACAAACAACCACGGACATATGTAAAAGGACTCCACGCGAAATTCACAGCTCACAGTAAACTCCTTGTCTATAACCCATAGAGCCAACAAAATAGAGGGAGACCTAAAAACACATAAAGAAGAGAACTAGTGACAGAGATGATTAATTTTGGGAGAACATGGAGGGAGCTGAAAGATATAGCCAAGGATATGATGACATGGTGCGTGTTGGCTGAGGGCCTATGAACTATTGGTGGATATAACGCAGATGAAGAAGTTTAAGGGAAATGTTAATTTTATTTTGTGTGCTAGTTCATGTATCTCAGTGTCTGATAATAATACTAGCGCAGACTTCTCTTCCTTTGCTATTTACCTAACATTAAAATGGCAAAAGTATAATTTAGCTGTGCTGTGGCTTAGTTATTATCAAAGGAGAAGCAATGCGTTAACTTATGGATTAACTATGAGCAAGATGGAGTTCTTGTTTAACTCTCAAATAAATGTCTTGTGAAACCATGTCAGCAAGTGGTGAATTGAGCTTCAGAGCAGCCGACAGATAGTTGTTGGTTATGATGTCAAGTCCATGAATGGTAGGTTATGTTGTCAAGTCCACGAATGGTAGGTTGTGTTTTCAAGTCCATGAATGGTAGGTTGTGTTCTCAAGTCCATGAATGGTAGGTTGTGTTCTCAAGTCCATGAATGGCAAGTTATGTTGCCAAGTCCATGAATGGTAGGTTATGTTGCCAAGTCCATGAATGGTAGGTTATGTTGTCAAGTCCATGAATGGTAGGTTATGTTCTCAAGTCCATGAATGGTAGGTTGTGTTCTCAAGTCCATGAATGGTAGATTATGTTGCCAAGTCCATGAATGGTAGGTTATGTTGTCAAGTCCATGAATCGTAGGTTATGTTCTCAAGTCCATGAATGGTAGGTTGTGTTCTCAAGTCCATGAATGGTAGATTATGTTGCCAAGTCCATGAATGGTAGGTTATGTTGTCAAGTCCATGAATCGTAGGTTATGTTCTCAAGTCCATGAATGGTAGGTTGTGTTCTCAAGTCCATGAATGGTAGGTTATGTTCTCAAGTCCATGAATGGTAGGCAGAAGATCACATTATAGAGACAACGGCTACAATCAGCGCCAAGAAGGAAAACAATGACGGACTATCTTCTTTACAGACGCCTAGGAACTCATGAATCGTGATTCGTGCGATTTGGAAGCAGACCGTCTTGTGTTGGTTTCTATACTAAGTGTGAGTGTCAGTCCTTCAGAAATCAATGGCAAAACACAGAATGTAAACTTTCCGAGAAATCACAAATAGTCAAAAGATGCTGGGGTTGACTGTGACGTCCTGTAAAGGATATGCAAGTAACTTCTTTTTTTTTTTTTAATTTCCTCTAGACAGATTCCGGCCAAGGTAACAAACTCCATCAACCCATGACTACGGTTTCTTTCGGGTGGATGGGGGAGGGGGGGGGGCTGTTGTGATAAGCATCTTGGAAGGATAATGTGTACATTCTGTAGTTATTATTAATTGAACAATACAGGAATGTTTTCTAAATGCCCGATAAATAAACCAAACATTATAAAGGCTGGATTGAAAAGCAACCAAAGAAATATATAAAATACAACTTCACTGAAAACACACATCAAGAAGTAGATCTAAAACAAAATTCCACAATTCAGAAGAAACATACACAAGCACACAACACACAACGACAAGAATGTAACATCTTACCTTATTTGTGTGTTGGTGTTGTGTAAAAGATGGAGAGTTCATTGATCCGTCATGATTTCTTGAAATGTTTACAACATATCCAAATTAAACACAAAATATTCAGATGTATGACTGATATTTCACATAGAAGACAGTAGTGACAAAGATGCTCATGGGGAAAAGAAAAAAATACTGTTGTAGTCATTTAATACCCAAAACTAATTATTACTATATGTTAAAAAATTTAACACGCAATACATATCATGCACTGCATTAATTTTTTAAATATCTCCTACATATTCATGTATAACATGTATTCATGTATAGAGTTGATCGAGGACCTATGCTTGACTGGAGGATTAAATGTAGAAGAAATAAAGCAAAACGTAAAGGAAATATTAAAATCTGCCTGTCTTAGAACAACCACTATTGTCAAACAGATAAGTCAGTACTATTTGCCTTTACTTTCTTTTTCATTATTTTCTATCAAATTTTATGAATTGACTCAAAAACATGATCGTTTTCAGTCCCATGCAAAGCCTGGTGTAAGACTGGCTCTTGTCTGTAAATTCTAACCATTATGCAAATTGTTCTCTTACTGGTTTACATTTTGTCAGAGCATGCTAAAATTCTGGCCTCCTCGGTAGTCTCTTATGTTTGTTTATCTTCCTATAAAATTTGATATAAGTAAATGTGAGGACTCATTTCACCCGAGTTGAAGCATATTGAGCACATGGTGCTAGTCCCTTATTTGTACACACCAATCGGCACTCAAGTGGTAATGAGGTCAATATCACGTCAGCTGCCTTTCTTCCCAAGACATTTTCTGGTACACATGTTAGGCTGGGTCGACCTGTGAGCCCAGATCAGTTTTATAAATCCGCCTTCATGTAAATTCATACCTATGACCAATGGGTTGAAGGATAAGCACACTAGCTACTGTGCTACACTCAGCAAAAATTATAGCGCATGCAAAATGAAGCTATGCAGGTGACCCTGGAATGCACAAGGAGCACACGGATAGTGTGTGTGAGATATATCCTGGCTTTGACAATAATTGTGGACAGACTTAAGGTGCAGCAGGCTAAGTCATATCTCCGATTAACTGTGGACAAGGAACATCTGCATGAAGCCCTGGATACAGAAATGACTACAAGTTGACAAGAGGAAAATCATGAATGGCCTAGGCAGAGAAGTGTGTATGCTCGAAAACACCGGAGAGGAGAGGAATGGGTCAGAATGTGAGAAGAAATGTCAGAATGTCAGAAGAAATATCAGACTTGTGCAAGGTAATAATTACACTGGATTAGGAGTTAGGAATTGGCCAGCAAACAGTACTGATTTGGAGGTATAACAATTGAAATATGACCATTCGCTCCCAGGTAATGTAATCATTAACTCTGTGCTAAGAAGCAAAAGAAGTACCTGGGGGTTCATAACAGTGATTAATGGACAGTGTTTAGTGCAGGAGAGTTTGGCATAAGATACTACACCATCTAGTCTGGCTGGAGGATAAAAAGCACATGCATGTTATGATTGTAACGGACTCACAAAGCATGCTGTGAAAGGTGAAAACAGGTATTTTCGTACAATGTGGCACGGATTAATTTTTAAAATCTAAGATGAGGAGTGTAGAGTTGTTCATGAGAGAAAACTGACAAATGCATTTGGACTGAAAACAGCAGTGTGACAAGGATGTCTTTCCTCCCCATTATTATCTTTATTGACTAGTTTAGTTTAGTTTAGTCGATGGATCAACATTACGGCACACGGGTGCAACCCATAAGTGCTCCGTTTTTCTCCTAACTCAAATCTGAGTCTGGAGAAACTCAGCTCAGTGCACGAACTCGGTAGCACCGGCGAGGATCCTGAAAATACTTTGGGTAGATTTTTAACTCGAAAGTTTGCCCGGGCAGAGCCGTTAGACTACTCTTTTTCGATTTCCAACTGCCATGGTATTTTTTATGTGCGCAACAATACACACAGGTGTCTGATCTCACTACCCAGAGACCAGGGAAAATTTATTACTAGAAGTCCACGTGAAAAAAATCCCGACATCACCGGGGCTTGAACCCGGGACCTCCAGCACTCGAGGCGGACACCATACCTCGAGACCACACAGCTCCCCGTTTACTGACTCAAGTCAGTTTACTGACTAAAGACTGGGTTATGAAGACAACACCTACCACCACTAGATATGTAATTCAATGAACTCTAACAAAGCAACATGATAGTTTGAACTTCGCCAATGACACTGCACTTCTGTCACACACATGCAATCAAATGCAGGATAAACTAATTACGCTTGAAGAGATGTCACAACAATTAGATCTAACATTAATAAAGGTAAGACAAAGATAATCAGGTTAAACCAAGCAAATAGTTCAAATACAATCCAATGTCGACTTCAAGAGGAGGAATCATACACGCAGGAATAAAATTGGGGAATAGATAGAGATACTAAAATAAGGATACAAAAGGCAAGATGAGCTTTCATAGCGCTAGAAAATTTGTGGAAGTCAAAGAAAGTTAAACTGAGCACCAATCTTAGAATTGTTAACTTCAGTGTTACATCAGTACTACTGTATGGGTCAGAAACACGGAGAACTTACAAACTACAAACATTGACTAATTGGTGCTGGAATAAAATGGTATGACAGAATCACCGATGTAGAACTCCCGGGGAGAACTAAACAAATTCCAGTGAATCAAGAGGTGAGAAAAATACACTGGCGCTGGATAGGACGCACACTGAGAAAACCTGAGGACAATATAGCTAGACACTCCTTTATCTGAAACCTACAAGGTAAACGACACAGTTGGCGACCTAAACCACTTGGAGAAGAGAATTACAGACAGAGATGAATAATACTGCGAGGACATGGCGAGAGCTGCAGGAGATAGTACGGCTTGGAGTGGCTTGGTTGAGGGTCCCCAATGGGATATAAAGAGAAGAAGAAGAAGTTCAGTAACACAGCCTAGTAAATCACAAACATCCAATAAGCTATTCTAAGAGGGGCTGGAGACGTTAGCATTAAGCAATATCCTGCAAAAGACATGCATGTTGTTTTTTAGTTTAAAAAAAGAGTTCCAAATATGAAACCCACATAGTTGAACAAAAATCTGCCATGGATAACCTCGAGTGCATAGGGACAAAAATAAGAACAGGGTGGACATATCAAATTTGTATTATGGGTGTACACTGTGTGGTCAGTAATTGATTGCTCAGACTTAGCAGCTACATCTAGCACAAAAGACCTCCATTAAAAGTAAGTAAAAACAAAATGTCATAAAAATCAACTTCGAGCATACATGTTGGGTGCCAGTGAGTGGAGTAGAGTCAAGAACCGACATCACAGTACTTGGGCCATTCCCATACGTGTTTCATCCTGATCTTCAACAACCAGCGTAGAGTCCTAATACTAGAGTTACTCGTTGAAAACTGATTATGTGTCCGTCTGGCCTTTCCTCGAAGAACTGAGTGTCGGCCAGACCCTCACTGAATGTTTGTATTGTAGTTGCCCAAAAGCAACTAAACAAGAATAGCTACATACTGGAGCCTGGACTGTTGGTTGGATATTGAGTACAGATATTCTCTATAATACAGTTTGTTCTTCATTGTTCAAATTTAAAAAAGATTTCAAGTTCACAGTACAGTAAACAGCTCGCGCCATTCAGATTTAACGTCTGCTAGATGCCCGAGTTTTTTCAACATAAGCGAAAAGATAAGACTTAATTTTACTCTCTTCTTATTTAATTAACATGAATTATTTGTCCCTATTTTTTTTTTTTTATAATGAGTGTTTTAAACTGTCTCGTCATTACTAATATAATGTCTATCGATTTTATAGATTTCCATTTACACTCAAACTTACATAAATTCGAAGTTGCAAAGACAAACTGGCCACTCAACATGTCTGTTAAGTGCGTACTAAACCCCTAAAAATTCAGATTATTATTTCTCTCCGCAACATTAAATTTCTTGGTTCTTGGTGAGTGTCACACGTCGTTCTTGATGATAATATCAATGTTCTTGATGATCTTTGCTTGATATTGTCGTGTGATGGTCGTTGTCTAGGTAACGATGTTCATGGTGTGTCAATTGAGATATAAACTGTCTCTTAATCCAACTCCCTCGAAGTGCACCTTCACCAGTCTGAACAGTTTGAGTTGGCGCACATATCTTTTATTCCAAAAATAAGACGGACAGACGGAACATATATAAATATATATATCCGAAACAATGTAAATCCATAGAATATGAATATCCTCCTCACAATTTAACCCGCACACATCAATGCCTTCTCACGGCCTGCTTCTTTCTCGATCCCAAGAAAGGTCATCCAGCTACTATCCACGGCTGGATCTCCCAAATAAAACCCCAACATTGGGTTGGAGCCACTGCTCAACTATAGAACCCACTCTGGGTTTAGCCTGTCTTCACAACTAGCAGAACAACACAACACGGAGATCTCTCTTAAACGACCTGACCCGCAGTCGGTCTCTTCTCTCACTGCCTTTCCAGTCTCCTGACTTCACACACCACACAACTCTCTTTCGACCCATCCCCCCTTGGGCCTTCCACTCATATCCGCCCCATTATTTCTGAGGGTTTATTGTTTTCCTCGTAGCCAGGTCACTCACCTTACTGTCTCCCACTTTCATCTCCATTCTTTCTCATGCCCGGTCACTCAACTCAATGTCAATGACCCAGGCTTATGTCATCACCCCCCTCTTAAAAGAAAACTTCGTTTTCAAATATTGGGAGACTAAAACTTACTAAACATGTGACCCAGACATATAGCCTGGGTAGCCCTAAGTATGGCTCCACCTCACTTCAGCTACCATCCTAAATACTACATCAAATGCTCATATTACACTCCTATATTCATCACACATAAATACAACCATCTTTCTATCTTGTGTATCAATGCATGAACTAATACATCACATAATAATAATACATCATAGGAAAGCATTATGCTTATGTACCCACAGGTCTCTTACTACTTCACGACCACACAATACTATTTGTGTACCGACCCTATATCAGGTGGTTCTGTTCTTGCATTAACCCACCTCTGATTCCTGTCGATGCTGTGTCTATCTTTCATGTACCCATGACTCATGGTACCTCTACAATTACAACATCTGTTTGCTATCCCTAGCCCTGGGTCAGTAATGTCGCGAAAACTCTTTTGACCTGACTCACCTTTCCTATCTGCATATTGCACCGTTACACAGTCTCTGTTTAGTCTGAACTCTTCATTCAATCTTGGCCCATATACCTGGCACCTTGCTTTCTGCTGCATACGCCTTTTGCCTATGTGCCCTGCACATGCACTATCCTGAGCTGTTCTAGTATATCGGTCTCTATGTGCTAAAGGTACTGCTCCTTGCCCACGTGCAGTTCTGCTATCTGAAAACCTGCGATTGAGAACATTGTTCTTCCTCTCGAAGCACAATCTACCTTTCTTTGACTGCCTATGTTCTACTCTCCTACACCCTTGGGAACATTTGTTCAGAGTAGTATCTTGTCTCTGGGATTCACTAGCACTATATATGGGATCCATTCTCATCTGCTCCGCTGTACTATCCTTGTCCTGAGTTCCTGTGTCTACTTCAAGTGCCTCTTCTACCTCAGCTATACTCTCTAATTTAGGTTCTCTTGTGGTACTACCTCATTACTGCTTACACTATATTTTCGGTCCCAATAAACTACTTCCTCTTCTGTACAATCTTTAACTCCTATAACATTTTCCTATGATCAAATCAGCCACTGGTGAGTCCAGAACACACGCTGTCACTCTTCCAGTGATATATGGTGTTTTTACTGTTATTATGGCTACTGGGTAGAACTCTACTGTGCCGTTGAATGTTATGCATCTAATCTTTTTCCCTGTATAATCCGAGAGATCTATTAAACTTCTCCTCACTCCGATAGACGTACATCCGGAATCCCTAATTGTTAACGCTGGTCTATCATTGACGAATCCCTGATGCAGCTTCAGACTTCCTCCTTCATGCACTGCTGATCCTGCTTTTACTGTATGACCACATATTAGGACTGGCTGACTGTCTTTTTCAAAAAGAGGTTTGCACCCACTACAATCTTCATTGTTCAGCGTCTCAATTACTTGCGCTGCATTTGAGTGCTCTGTTTCTCTCATCCTACATTGATGGCTGATATGCCCCTTCTTTCCACATTTGAAACAAGTAATCTCCCTTTTAGTGTTGTTCGTTGGTCCATCTGATGGTTGTGCATCACACTCTGCTGCCTTGTGTCTCCAGCTCCCACAATTCCAACATCCGGCATAATTTGGACGTCTCTGGAAGTTCCCTCTTCTATATGGGTACCGTCCTACTCTACCAACATTGTTTCCTCGGAAACCATTATCTTGAAGTTCTTGCTGCTCACCTTTCTGTGCTGAATCCACACTTTTCGCCCTTGGTCTGACGACTGGATTCTGGTCCTGTTTAGTGTACGCTGCACAGACTATTTCTTCACTCATTAGTTTCCCAATAGATACGTTAGGATGTGCAGTCATGTAGTTTTGCCCTAACTGAGACATTGTGTCTATGTCCTTTGGCTTACGCTCCTCAAAGAAAGCTACTAAGTTAGAATTGCATGCAGATACCACCTTGTCTCTTAACATTAGATATACTAATTTATTAAAATCTTTCCCTACCTCTGCAAGCTCCATCCATTTGTTAAATGTGTTCTTTACTGTGTTAACAAAGTCTGTGAAATCTTGATTTATCTCTGGCCCTAACTGTCTAAACTTTGTTCTATATCCATGTTCAGTTAGTTGGAACTTTGTCAGCAAACGTTGACGTAAGATAGTGTAGTTGTTCCTTTCTTCTACAGGTAAATTGAACATGGTGTCTAGTGCCTTACCCGTAAGAAGCTCCCCTAACACTTTCGCTGATGCCTGATATCTGTCGAGATAAGCTTCAAGGTTGTCTCGGTCCGTAAAGTATGGCAGTTTTAATCTCTGGAACGACTGCGAAGGTCTTCTGCTTTCCTCACTTTGACCCTTCGAAGATAGTTCTAGTTTTTTCAACTCAATTTCAGTTTGCATCTGACACTTAATCTTCTCTCTCTCGATTTCCACCGCATTTGTGTGTTTTAACTTTTCAAGTTCCATTTGTGTCTCTCTCTCTTCCTGTAGACGCTTGTTCTCTATTTCGGCTAACTTTATTTGTGTCTCTTTCTCTTCCTGTAGACGCTTGTTTTCTATTTCAGCTACCTTTTCTTCTTGCAGACGTTTTGCCTCGCGTTCATTATGCCTCTCCTCTCTTTCCCAGTGCTGAACTTCTTTCAATTTTGCTTCTGCAAACTCCTGTAACTCTTTACCTTTCAGGCCTATTCGTTCACCTGCTTCAATATATTCCATTAAAGTAGGCATCTTGTACTTGTGGACACGTTGCTGTCTGTCAGGCAATTATAAATGTAAAGACTCTGCTACTAGTCTTTGTGTGGCCTCCCTAAGTACACCACTACTCCTTGTGTACGTAAATTCGTAGTGCTAAAATATCACTCTGTACTCACCCAGTCACTCTATAAGCACTAGGTAGTGAGGGGGGAAGTATCACCTATACTCCCTTATATCTATATATCTATGACCACAAGTTCATGAAGTCCCTGGAAATATTGTTAAACATACATATAAATACATATACAAACAAATGGATGATAACACTAAGTGATGACTATCCAACGCTAGACTTCACAAGCTGAGTACACGGAGACGATGATGACACAGAAATAAACCACAGTAACAACCACAAGCTTGTGTAGGGACATCCACAGTGCGCGTAATATATAAATTTAAACTGACAAAGACCACTAGACAGCAGAAATGACGAAAGATCACAATAAAAACATATATCCGAACACAACAAATATCATATGTAAAAATAACGAAAAAAAGAGAGAAAGAAGAGGAATATATACTGAAAATATACACAGATCTGACGTTAGACCCAAAGGCACGGTATATAATCTAGGACCACCCTGCTTCACTGCAGAATCAAACAAACCGACCTTACGATTTACTTCCCAGAAAACACATGGTGCACAGTAAGAAAATAAATTTTCGCCCCGCCTCCCGGCCTTCGAGAAGCAACACAAAATCCCCTACTCTTGACAAACACTGGACCACATACAAATACTTTCGTAACACTCGACAACAATAAATATGACGATGGGAGCAAAACAATAAAAATTAATAATGTGTAACTGGTTGGCCGACAAATATGGGCCTATTAATCCGTCGCCAAAAGTTCTTATTTTGCTGTTAATAGTTTTTCACAATATGCTGGAAATGTCTGGGTTAAATTCTCCGAAATGTTTACGACGCTAGATTTCAAAGCGACTTGTTGTTTTGTTGAGTGGTTCCTGAATTCACGTGGTGATCACCAGTTCCAACTGTCGACAAAAGTTGAAGATGATAGTGATATCCAAACTGTTCTGTCTCGACACAGTCCGTAACGTTATTGTACTTTCTCTGTACGTGGTGGTACCACAGTAATAATCCAAAGTGTTCTTTCGATATGTTGTTACTTTCGTTGCGGAGATGGCGCTTCGCTGTATCATTAATGTTATGGATTTTCGTTACCCGACAAGATTCACCAAAAAGAAAAGGAGAATGGCAGGCAATGTTCAGCGCTTTAAATTTGGGTATATAAATCCTTATTGGCAAAGCAATACAACCATGGTTGCGATGATGAGACGTTAAAACTGTTTGCTCATAACAGAATAATGATGACAATAATAGAACAGTTCAAGAAAGGCGAAACATAAAATCTGGCTTTCTTTCAAAACAACCTTGTTTTGTTCATTCACAATGAGTCATCTTGACCACACTAGGCCGTGGAAATTTTTCTGAGTACCTTTCCTCCTTCCACCCCCAACTCACAATGTCACCTCAATTTCTCTTTATCACTCTCAGTGAAAAATTCCTCCGTAAAACAGTTTTCACACAAACTTGACAGCCCCACCCGGCTGCTATATTAACTCCGTGGAAAATCACACTTTCCACTGCTGCTCCAGCACGGCTGTGGTAGGGGTTAACGTAACTTTCCCCTCGTACCTGGACGCTGGTGTCTCCACCCGTCCTATTTACTGCGTCGAAAAGTCTTGACCAGTCAACTTGCGACAACACGGTGCGCTTGCCTCGCACACACACACCTGTCAAATATCTTTGGTTCCCAATCCTGTCATTATCACCGCCAGCGATGTCCTACACACACACACGCTGCCCTCGCCACTCTGGATTCAACACTGGTCTTTCATCGCCGCGTCTGCTAGTTTCAGCACTCCTGCCTGGTATCAAATTTACCTGTCACCGTAATGGACTCTCCCGGTTAGTCTGTATGGCGTGTCTTTATCACCGACTTTTGTGCTGCCGCTGTTTGTTTTTTTTGACACCCCCACTCGCTTTAGCGATATGGTTGGTTCCAATTCACCTGTAGTGGACTTGACGTGAACTGTCTGTAGCCAGTTACCGCACGGAAAAAAACTCAGTGTTTATACGGTGGACACACTCCGCTGTCCACCCTCTCTCCGCGAAGAGCCCACAAACATCTCAGAATGACAACACTGTCTATAATGTTCTTAATCGGACGTAGCCCTCAGAATGTCACACGTCGTTCTTGATGATAATATCAATGTTCTTGATGATCTTTGCTTGATATTGTCGTGTGATGGTCGTTGTCTAGGTAACGATGTTCATGGTGTGTCAATTGAGATATATAACTGTCTCTTAATCCAACTCACCCCAGAAGTGCACCTTCACCAGTCATGAAACAAGATTGAGTTGGCGCACATAATCATTTATTCCAGAAATAAGACGGACAGACGGAACATATATATATATATATATATCCAGAAACAATGTAAATCCATAGAATATGAATATCCTCCTCACAATTTAACCCGCACACATCAATGCCTTCTCACGGCCTGCTTCTTATCTCGATCCACAAGACAGGTCATCCAGCTACTATCCACGGCTGGATCTCCCACAATACAACCCACACATTGGGTTGGAGCCACTGCTCAACTATGCAACCCACTCTGGGTTTAGCCTGTCTTCACAACTAGCAGAACAACACAACACGGAGATCTCTCTTAAACGACCTGACCCGCAGTCGGTCTCTTCTCTCACTGCCTTTCCAGTCTCCTGACTTCACACACCACACAACTCTCTTTCGACCCATCCCCCCTGGGGCCTTCCACTCATATCCACCCCATTATTTCTGAGGGTTTATTGTTTTCCTCGTAGCCAGGTCACTCACCTTACTGTCTCCCACTTTCATCTCCATTCTTTCTCATGCCCGGTCACTCAACTCAATGTCAATGACCCAGGCTTATGTCAGTGAGTTCAAACTCTGGCACTAAGTACAAATAAATCACAAGGTTCTTTTCCATTGGGCATAACGTGTTAGCCCCATATTTTCATAAACACCCGATTGGTGCCCCCCCCTCCCCCCGCATATCCCATTTACAGGACCATCCATCAATCATGTGCCATGCCGGTAAGCGTGGGCGGTAATGTTCTGCCATCTCACTCGAACACCAGAGTCGTGGATCAGCTCCGTGTTTCTGTCTCGACCATGCCACAAGACCAAGCCATCCAGATACTTCTAGGTCTTCCCCTTGGTCTGTTCCCCTCGATCTTACCAGTTGTCACCAAGTTCTCCAAATCATTTCTTCTCATAACATACCCAAAAAATTTTCACTGTTTACGTCTAATGACTCTAATCAGTTTACGATCTTCATTTGTTTCTTGAAGGATTTGTTCATTGGTCTTATTTACAGGACATCGCTGTCAATACAAGCATTTGACCGTTGCTGTTGATGTCTTGGCAAGATTACGCTCAGTAGTTTGCCATTGCTTTCTGAGTGACCGGCTCACATACCCCGTAAGTAACCCACGCAACGCGTTCCGCTATCGAATCTCCCGCAGCTGCGTTACCCTACGTGGATATGCGGGAATACGGAGAAAGTCAATAACCCTCTTCGCCAGTGTCGTGAAATACTGAGAGTTAATGATTCCCAGATAGACGACTGTATACACCGACTAACCAGGTAGAAGAAGGGTTAACAAACGAAGCAGTAAGGGTAACAAACAACGGAGTGACCAGGCGCAGGTGTTTATAGGTCAAGACAGAAGGGGCCGCTTACAGCACAGGTAACCTGTCGCGTGGAAAAATTGGTTTGCGGCAAAGGCAGACAGCATTATTGGACAGCATATTGCGGTCTGAATGTATGAATAATGGAAAAGTTTCAGATCTGTAATTTTCCACTAACTATGATAATGAAGTAGGAACTTGAGGTGTCAAGCAAGGTCAAGGACTATGCGGCAGACATGACCTATAAAGAGTGGCAACTCTTTGTGGAAGTTTAGTGTGATTCTTGGGTTTCGTGAGACAAAGGATTATGAAAAGGGTGGTGCGGCGTTCGGATGAACGTTTGTGTATCTATTGTGCATTAGTACCCCCAATTCAGACAAAGATAATTATAAGGTATAAATATATTAGAGTATAGTTTAGCATAGGAATATAGATGTGAGTGAATAGCATTTACCATGGCTTTCTATTAGTGGATAGTTTAGACTTTGGTGAATTCATATGTCTTATGCGGGTGTTCACTTCGGAAGCCTTGTCATTATGGCTGGAGAAGGACACTTGCATAAGTAGTAGTAAGGGGCGGACGCTTATCACTGGATCTGTTACACTTCTCCACAGGTTAAAATCTCCTAGTGAAAGCAGAGAAGAGATGAAGAGTACTACACTTGAACAAATAAAGTACTTACTTAGAACCAAACAGAACATGGACAGGTTTTTAAGATGAAGAAATAATAAAGTTAAACCAAATACAGAACACTGTATGCTCAAACGAATATACCACTAAAACCCTTAAAAGGAAAAGATGTTAACCTGGGGCAAGCAGGGATACTTACAACTACAAACGTATTGTATGCATAAGGAAGAAAGAATAGACAAGTAAAACAGTGTTAGTAATAAAAGACTATAAGAAGAACTGTGACGATGTGGTGGTTTTTCGATGTTGGATACTTACCGTCATGAAACAGAATCAGGAGCATTCATAAACTTACGGGACTTTTATTACGGTACCTTGACTCAGTGGTGAACAGTTTTTGTTTCATTCAATAACGGATTTACCATTAGATGCAAGCATACGGATCATCCGGGTGAGCTCTGTCCTGTTTGATGTGCTGTCCTGTGATCTTGAAGAATGAAAGGGCGAGAAGCAACATAGCTGATAGACATTCAGAGTTCATATCTGGCAACCACACTAGAAGAACATACCAACTACATAGACAATATCCATACATACACCAGACATAGTTTTTATTAATAAATCTTTTATCTTATCGTTGAAAGGAACTGTTGTCGGAGTATGTGTTGAGGGAATAATAGAGAGAGTGAAAGAAATAGATATATGGAAGGGAAGACAGAAGAGAGGAGTGTAGACCAAAGTCAGTCAATAATCCCAACAGATAATAAGTTTAAAGATGTGCTTGTTGATTCCAATCTCCTCTCGGGAAATTACAAGTGACATAATTGGTGGAGCAGCGGGATACGTACATACATACAGAATACCCATATGACCTGAAAGCATAACATGGCATATGCATAAAGGGGTACTTGCATATTGGCACAGGCATAGCGGAGTACCTACATGTTGGGACATACTGATTGGAATAAATATAAGTATATATTGATGACTTTTAATGGAAGGACGTCCATTGGATATATGGGGCCATTACATTTATGGTGGAAACATGTCATTAACGCTGGTGACTTTACAGTGAGAAAGTTCAAGACAGAGTGAATGTGGATAGGTGGTAAGACACATTACATACCTAGTCACACGGTCACACGTCTACATAAGTCTTTATCCTATATCTCCTCTTGTGGATGAGAGAGTGGTGGTGATGTACTGTGTGGTGTTGTAGATTAATAATATTTAATAGACATAGATAAATGATATAGGTTCTAGGTAGATTATCTGTTTATAGGAGTACTCTTTACTGCCTTGAGGGGTCTTTACTCAACGTGCTGACTTACCTGCTTTAACTATGGCCACTCCCAAACTAACTACAGCCGAACTGAGGGCAAACGGAGAGGAAATTGGGTTGGCTGGTTCAGACTTAACTGATTACATCCAGGAAAGAGAGCGAGAGATTCGTCAAGCGGAACGAGAAGAGCGAAAGACCGAGTTGGAAGTGAGAAGAATAGAGGTGGAGACAAAGCGACTGGAAATGGAACAAGAGGCCAAGAAAATGGACCAGGAGACCAAGCGACTGGACATTGAACAAGAGGCCAAGAAAATGGACCAGGAGACCAAGAAACTGGAAATGGAACAGAATGCCAGGAGACAAGAAATGGAACATGAATACCGCTTGAAAGAGTTAGAACTCAAGACACAAACTAAGGGTGAAATAGATGCAGCAGAAGGAAGTTCTTCGTCACCTGGTGCAACCCATATGAGTGGACATGGTTACCATGCCATGAAGTTTCCCTTAGCTGTCTACGATCAGTCTAAGGAACGCTTTGACCAGTACGCATCTCGTTTCGAAGCAATGTCAGTCGCTATGGGGCTGGATCGGAGCAGATGGGCTCTTAAACTATCCCAGGGATTAATCGGTTCGGGATTCGACGTGTACACACGCTTACCACCAGGACAGGAAAATAATTACCAGGAATTAAAAGCCGCTTTGATGAAGCATTTTGACATCACAGCACAAACGTATAGGAAGAAGTTTAGATCGTCTAGACGAGAGCCGGGAGAACTATTCGCCGCCTACAGTCTGAGGCTGAAATCCTATCTCCAGAAATGGATGGACTTGGCAGAATTCAAGAGGGATTATGAGAGTCTCGAAGAGATGATGGTGGTAGACCAGATGCGAAAGCAAATGTCGAAACCTCGCAGAACCTTCTTGGGAGAACAAGGGGCGGAACGGATTGATGTTGTGAATAAGCTGGCGGAACGATTCGTGGAAGTACATGGTGAAACTGAGGAACTAAGTACACAAACCAAAGGTCAGGAGAAACCAGAGAAAAAGAAACCTAAATACTGGGAAGGAGAAAAAGGGGAACCTTATATAAAGCACACAGAGGAGAGTTCAGAGAAGGTGAAGGTAGGAAACCAGAGCACCTCGAATTCTCAAGCGAAACGACAGTGGTCTGAGAAGTGGTGTTCGTTTTGCAAGGCGACCTCTCACAACACCAAAGACTGCAGATCGAAACCTAAAAGTTCTTACTTCGCAGCATGCAAAGTGATTCCTACATCGGTGATCACAGACAAGGCTGAGGTCGGCGAAGGAGAAAGGAACAAAAAGGACACACGGAAACCTAGGAAGGGAACAGGGTGCACACACTGCCAGTCGATAACACATAATACTGTGGACTGCGGATGCAAGGCAAAACACGCCAATTGCATAACCAACCTCGAGGAATCAAAAGAGGAAGGCAAGGAAACGGTCAAGGAGATGAAAGACACTCAGGACCAAGAGAGACCACCTGTGGTTGAACTTATTGAAGTCAATGGCCAGCAGGTTGTTTGTCTCTACGATACCGGTTTGGATGGGGAAGCGGTGGTGGACGCCAGCTTGGTAAGCCCAGACCAATTTACAGGGGAGACCATAGAAATACAGCCGGCAATGAGGAGTGCTGCTACCATGACGCTGCCAATCGCCAAGGTGGAGATTAAATCCAGGTACGTCACGGGCATTATTCCAGCTGCTGTATTATCTGACTCCTTATTTCCAATGATCATTGGCACGAAATATGTCTTTTTGGGGATGCCCAAACAGCCAGCCCAAAAGGGAACAGTAGTCAGTGGATCTCAAGGGAAGGAAAAAGAGGCAGAGACACTATGCGACAACTCAGGGAAAGGAGAATTGCATACTGCCCAGAGGAAGGATACTACTTGCATCCTTGCTACAGGAAGCTGCAAAGAAGTACTGAGCCACCAGAACGGGGACAGTATTTTCTGAAGAATCAACTACTCTATCGGAGAGCTGGGAGGGGAGATAACCTACACGAGCAGTGGGTGGTTCCAGAGACCCACCGTCCTCACATTCTTCAGAGTGGACACATCATAGGCGAGAATCGACATATGTGTGTCAGAGAGACCTTGCAGCAAATTTCCGGCCATTATTGCTGGCCAGGAATGACCGGAGATGTACGCCGGTGGGTGAAGTCTTGTTCGGAGTACCAGAAAGCACCACCCAACAAGCGAATTAAGAGGAAACTAGCTCTTAAAGTGGAAGACAAAGTGGAAGTGTGGAGTCCAGCAGAGACCAATATACTCCAAGTAGGATGGAAAGGACCTTATCCTGTGGAAAAGGTGGTGTCCAAGAACATCTACAAAATACGGATCGGGGAAGAGAAGAAAAATCTCCCTAGACATCTCATTAGGAAATATGAAGAGAGATCCGGGAGCAAAGCTTCGCACTTTATGGTGATGGCAGCCATTGGGACAAAGGTTACCAGTCCAGACGAAGACCAGTGATCGCCAGTACAACATAGGAGGGCCTATGGGACAGTACGTGATAGGTCAGATTTACCCAACGACAGGAGGAGGGAAATCACAAGTCAGGGAAAGGACAAGAGTGAAAGTTTCACCGGTAATCAAGTTCAGAAGGGGTGGGTAACGTCGGGAAAAGCGAGAATTACCCAGGACTCCAACCGAAGATTGGCTGACCAGATACAATATCGCCCAAGATGGTCCTGGAAGCAAAAGTCCAGGAGATTTGGGAAAGACGACTCGGTCCATCGAGGACGAGGTGGAACATCCCCAGAGGCAAAGCCGGGGGAAACCAAGAGGACATGGAAGCAGTGTTACAATCAGGATGGAACAATCCGTCTGTATTGTGAGCCGTCGCTGACGCAAGTCGAAAGTAGGTCGACCGGACGTACAGGAGCGAGGAGCCAACACTAGTTTCAGTCGTGAGTAGTATAGTAGGGTGTCAATTAGAGCACCTACTGGATGATGAGATGGTCATTGTTGCTGCAATCATACCATTTCACAGTGGAATACATCCCTGGAAAGGAGAATGTAGGAGCGGATTTCCTATCCAGACATCCAGATCCAGAGGAAGAAGACTAGGGTTGTGGATCATGGGAATCAAACCTACAGTGAGAAAGATTCGACGCGGTCTAATCTCTTAAGAAGGGGCCTATGTCGTGAAATACTGAGAGTTAATGATTCCCAGATAGACGACTGTATACACCGACTAACCAGGTAGAAGAAGGGTTAACAAACGAAGCAGTAAGGGTAACAAACAACGGAGTGACCAGGCGCAGGTGTTTATAGGTCAAGACAGAAGGGGCCGCTTACAGCACAGGTAACCTGTCGCGTGGAAAAATTGGTTTGCGGCAAAGGCAGACAGCATTATTGGACAGCATATTGCGGTCTGAATGTATGAATAATGGAAAAGTTTCAGATCTGTAATTTTCCACTAACTATGATAATGAAGTAGGAACTTGAGGTGTCAAGCAAGGTCAAGGACTATGCGGCAGACATGACCTATAAAGAGTGGCAACTCTTTGTGGAAGTTTAGTGTGATTCTTGGGTTTCGTGAGACAAAGGATTATGAAAAGGGTGGTGCGGCGTTCGGATGAACGTTTGTGTATCTATTGTGCATTAGTACCCCCAATTCAGACAAAGATAATTATAAGGTATAAATATATTAGAGTATAGTTTAGCATAGGAATATAGATGTGAGTGAATAGCATTTACCATGGCTTTCTATTAGTGGATAGTTTAGACTTTGGTGAATTCATATGTCTTATGCGGGTGTTCACTTCGGAAGCCTTGTCATTATGGCTGGAGAAGGACACTTGCATAAGTAGTAGTAAGGGGCGGACGCTTATCGCTGGATCTGTTACACTTCTCCACAGGTTAAAATCTCCTAGTGAAAGCAGAGAAGAGATGAAGAGTACTACACTTGAACAAATAAAGTACTTACTTAGAACCAAACAGAACATGGACAGGTTTTTAAGATGAAGAAATAATAAAGTTAAATCAAATACAGAACACTGTATGCTCAAACGAATATACCACTAAAACCCTTAAAAGGAAAAGATGTTAACCTGGGGCAAGCAGGGATACTTACAACTACAAACGTATTGTATGCATAAGGAAGAAAGAATAGACAAGTAAAACAGTGTTAGTAATAAAAGACTATAAGAAGAACTGTGACGATGTGGTGGTTTTTCGATGTTGGATACTTACCGTCATGAAACAGATTCAGGAGCATTCATAAACTTACGGGACTTTTATTACGGTACCTTGACTCAGTGGTGAACAGTTTTTGTTTCATTCAATAACGGATTTACCATTAGATGCAAGCATACGGATCATCCGGGTGAGCTCTGTCCTGTTTGATGTGCTGTCCTGTGATCTTGAAGAATGAAAGGGCGAGAAGCAACATAGCTGATAGACATTCAGAGTTCATATCTGGCAACCACACTAGAAGAACATACCAACTACATAGACAATATCCATACATACACCAGACATAGTTTTTATTAATAAATCTTTTATCTTATCGTTGAAAGGAACTGTTGTCGGAGTATGTGTTGAGGGAATAATAGAGAGAGTGAAAGAAATAGATATATGGAAGGGAAGACAGAAGAGAGGAGTGTAGACCAAAGTCAGTCAATAATCCCAACAGATAATAAGTTTAAAGATGTGCTTGTTGATTCCAATCTCCTCTCGGGAAATAACAAGTGACAGCCAGGGAGACCGGCCCCGATTGGTTATGTGATTAATATTTCGCGTAGGCCACGTTCTCTTCCAGGACATATTAGTTTAGGTAGATCTGGGATCTCAGGTTCAATTTTTTAAATCTCTACCTAAATGTAGATTCGAACACATGACCGACGGATCTGCAGGCAAACGTGTTAGCCACTGAATTGTTCCTCCTTCTCTCTCTCTCTCTCTCTCTCTCTCTCTCTCTCTCTCTATATATATATATATATATATATATATATATATATATATATATATATATATATATCACTCTATCTCTCTCTCCCTCTAACTCTGTCTATCTCTCTCTATCTCTCTTCATCTCTCTCTATCTATCTCTCTCTATCTCCCTTCATCTCTCTCTATCTCTCTATCTCTCTATATCTCTCTCCCTCTATCTCTCTCCCTCTCTCTATATATATCTCTCTCCCTCTCACTCTCTATATCTATCCCTCTCTCTGTCGCTCTCTATCTCTCTCCCTCTCTCTCTATATATATATATATCTATCTATATCTCCCTCTCTCTCCCTCTCTCTACATATCTCTCTCTATCTCTCTCCCTCTCACTCTCTCTCCCTCTCTCTATCTCTCTCTCTCTGTGTCTCTCTCTCTTCATCTCTCTATATATATCTCTCTTCCTCTCACTCTCTATCTCTCCCCCTCTCTCTGTCTCTCTCTATCTCTCTCTTCCTCTCTCTCTATCTCTCTTCCTCTCTCTCTATCTCTCTCCCTCTCTCTATCTCTCTCTCCCTCTCTCTATATATCTTTCTCTATCTCTATATATATATATATATATATCTCCCTCTCTCTATCTCTCTTTCTCTCTCTCTATCTCTCTTCCTCTCTCTCTGTCTCTCTATATCTCTCTGTCTCTCTATATCTCTCCCTCTCTCTATCTCTCTATCTCTCTCCCTCTCACTCTCTATCTCTCTCCCTTTCTCTATCTCTCTCCCTCTCTCTGTCTTCCTCTCTCTCTATCTCTCTATATCTCTCTCTTCCTCTCTATCTCTCTGTCTCTCCATCTCTCTCCCTCTCTCTATCTCTATCTCTCTCTCCCACTCTCTATCTCTCTCTATCTCTCTCCATCTCTCTCTCTATCTTTCTCTCTCTCCCTAATCATACACCCATTTGCTACTCTGCAGCCATAATAAATCGGAGGTCAGCATGGCTGAATGGATATGAGTCCTCGTTCTGAAACATCCAGTGTGCTGATTCTGAGGTAGAGGGTTCAACCCCTGCACCGTTCAGTTAAACTAAAATGTTGACTTCTCGTCCTTGACGTGGGGACGTAAGTACCTCTGAAGTCGGAGTGGGTTCGCCTGATGGCGAGTGACACAGGTAATATGGAAAGCTAATCCACACGCACAAATCAGTCCAGTGCTACTAAAAGTAGCGTGTATGGACTACGCTTGAGTTCAAAGCGAGCGAGCGCCAAAAAAAATAAATAATAATAATAAATACGTCAACCTCGACAATTAATCGACTCTTCGAGACAAAACTCTGGGGGACCGGCGAAGACCGCCGCCAACCGTCCTGTTTGTGACACTATTCTGGAACACAAGCATAACAAACATTGATCGCTGAAGGAGGAGGAGGAAAATTAAGGAGGAAGAGGGGAAAGAAGAAGGATGGGGAAAAGAAAGAAGCAGATGAAGATGGTGAAGAAAAGAAGAAGAAGGGGAGGGGCAGCAGCAGGAGTGGAGAAAGAGGAAAAAGAAGGAGGAGGAGCAGGAGGAAGAAGCAGAAGAATCGACGAGAAGCCAGTGGTACAGTGATATTGTCAGTCGACCACAGAACATTGTCAACGCCCCAGGCCACCAATTAAGCTGAATGAATACATGTGTATGTACAAAACGTCACGATCTGTTATGTTTGTGTGTTTCTCATTGGACATATGCTTCTGTTCAATATTATAATTGGTTCTGGCAAGCGTAGAATCCGCAGTAGCATTGACGCGAACAAACGACAGCAACAACAATTTGCCGTTAGCAGAGCAGACTTGGTACTCGAGACACCTGAGTAATTGTAATGTCTGATTCTTATTCCACACTACGAAACAGTATCATGTCTTATATGATTTTTTACTGATTCACTGCCAAACAAAAAAGTAGGTTTCGACCGCCATAACCTCCTTACAATGAGCATTGAAATTGCGGAAGATACATAAAACAAACAGGTAATACGATGATCCTAGTATGGAGATATATCGTCCTGTCCAAATGGGAGGTCATGTGTAACGATATATTATCCATCGGCATTGAATCAGTTAAACGTCACAATGGCGTGGAAAGAGCAGCTATGGTTCCTGGAAGAAGATACATGGGTCGACCAGCGACATAGACGACACGGGACATTGCAGACACCCTGGGCATGACAATACATGAGGCGCGAGAACGGGGCAAGCATCTATTCGGCAGGCCATGTTGCGAGTGACATTCTGCAAAAGAACTGGTTACATAACAATGATGATGATGATGATGTTTTCGTAAAGTTCAAAATCGGCAGATATGGCATTAAGTAAATATACAGGCTGTTTGCAAAGTCTCACAACACTTTGTATGTAGAACAAATGGGGGAGGGGGGGGGGGAGGGGGAGGAATCCTTTCTTCCGTTGATAACACCATTCTGTTTGGACTGCAAAGAAGTAATCAAGCAGACAACAGCCATTCCCTGCATATTGCTTCACGATGGACTGTGAAGCACATTTTTTATGACATCATGTACTTCATATTTAAAATGTGTTCTACAAAATAAGTGTAGTGAGACTGCACATATCCTATGTAATGAAAAGGGTTAAAGACGAGGTAATCGACTTCATTGCTTAGGGTTCTATCCTATATGGCTAAGTCTTCTTTCCACAGAGCGGTATGTCGAAAGCACTGCACAGAACATAAACCCCGTATCTCCAGTAACGACCTCTAGGAGTTTCAGAAACAAAAAATGCAACTCGTGTGTCGTAAGTCTTCCTTACTTACTTTCGTGTTGTCCCTGGAGTGTGGGGAATCAACACTACATTTTTATTACCCCAATATTATTGTCCTAGAGAAACCACCAGACTCCGTCCACAAAACTCCGTCGGTCTTCAAACACCTCTTTCTTACTCTCACTCACCCTTGTATCATGCCCCCTCTCACTTTTCCCCAACATAACATACTCCACAACTCAAGCTTTAACAAATAAATACAAAATAATTTATTAAACCAAGAGTATAGGTGTGAGAAGTGTGTGTGTGTAAAGTGTAGAATGTGTGTCGAATATTTCTATTGGGTGCGGACATAGACCAGGTAGCTGAAGAGCCCAGCCCTATCATCCCAGAAAGGATCACACCATATCCTCATTCATTCCACGATGACCTCACCCAGGTATGTGTCCATCCTGCTAGATGTAGATTTCCACCGGTGGCTGTTTGATCACTCAAAAGAACTAGTCACAGTCCGACCCTAAATCCTGTCTGGATCACACAGTTAGTATATGTCTAATTTGTTCTTATACTTATAACACCCTTGTCTAGTGAGGACACGAATATACTGTTCTTTGAAATAAATGTACTTCCTGTCTCAAGTGTCTACTGTTCACAAGACCATTGTTATACTAACTTCCTAATCAGTTTATACTGATTTATTCCCATGTGATGGGGAATAACTGTATCTTTTGTTTGTTCACCTGTCGTGTAAAACATACTGCCCACTGGTCTTTTCCCAGGTGGTGTAAAATAAATTCACTTTCTACTATTCTGTTCCCAAGTGATGTTTGAAACATTAATTTGACTATTGGTCTTCCTCCAAAATGGTGCGGAGAAAACAATTTCTTGTATTCTGTTAATGTGTGACGTTTTATAATCCCTCTTATGCTTGTTCCCGTAAACCCTTTTTATCATGGGCTAAGTGCAAAAGATGTTGACCAACTGCCTGCACCAAGGTCTCCATTCTCAGTGACTTGAGTGACCTAAAGGAACCTGTCAACGAGAGAACAACACATTTGGTGATAGCAACTGTCCCCTGACCTCCATTGAGGGGGGGGGGGGGTGTCCGCCTCACTTCAGATACATGACAGTGAACCAACTCTGTCATGGGCATAGGAGTTCTTCACTCCTGTCTGCAGTGGGTTAAGATCAGGACAGAGCAAAATGTAAAGTGTAGACCCCCAGCAGACCTCACTGGAGATCCCATCATTGTACATTCTCCCATCCCAATCTTCCCAATATCACCCCACTACACAATTCTCACTAGCAGAGCTAATTCTATTCATTACTCTAGCTAGTTTTACCGAGGCTACTGCTTATATTAACTAGGCTTAAATATACTCTCTACAATACCTTAAGCACAACTGCATCACTCCTGGATGACATCTATAACTTCTTTCTAAACTATATTTCTAAGCTTCTCCACATTATTTATAGCTAGCACAATCTTTAAAATACCTTATGCCATTCTGACTCAAATCCTGAATTGAATACGCCATTCGCCATAAAGACATGGGTTACATAAAACCAACACAGGCGATTCTATTCACACGGATCAAGCCAATTTTCACTTCTGCACACATCAGCTGTCAAAGTTACATTAATTGTCCTCAAATCGTGTTTTTGGCAAAGGCCTGGAATTGGTCATGTGACTTCTTTTTTTTTTGTTAACAAAAGTGGTTCAAGGGCAGGTTATCCATTTCTGAATAAATTCTCTCCCTTGGGTTTAATCAATGTCACAAGAGTAGATTATCTCCCCCTTTTTTCAACATATGCCTACAATTTTCCCTCTTGTGGGGACTGTCAAAGACGATTTTCCTGTTTGATGTTGGAGACTTCTCAAGGTTAGCGGTGTCCTTGATCTAACTGGTAAACAACTGCAGCTGTGCATTCCGACTTTATTGTTTTCTGTCCCGGTTAAAAAACAAATGTAGCTTTGCACACAGGCCATGAATATGACCGTCTGTATTGTCATTATCTGGTTGATACACAGTGACATCATGACATAGGCCCCCTCTTAAGAGAGTAGTCCATCTCACTCTTCTCCACTGTGAATTCAATCCAGATGATTCATTCCTCTTCTTCAGGAGCTGGGTGTCTTGATAAGAAGTCCGCTCCAACATTTTCCTTCCCAGGAATATACTCCACTGTGAAATTGTAGGGTTGAAGTAACAACGACCACCGCATCAAACGGGCGTTGAGCTTCTGAGAAGTAGCCAGGAACATCAGGGGCTGATGATCTGACTGGACCCGAAACTTAACTCCATACAAATAGGGCTGGAATTTTTGCACGGCCCATACGAGAGACAAGCACTCTCTCTCGACGGTCGAATAATTCCTCTTCAGCCTGGAGTAGCTTCTTGCTTGCGTATGCCACAGGTTTCAAAACCGAAGCATCGTCTTTCCCTTCCTGTAACAAAGCTGCCCCAATCCCAATCCCACTTGCATCAGTTCTCAACACAAATGGTTTGGAAAGGTTCGGGAGTTGTAATACAGGTTTGCTGACCAAGGCCTCCTTTAACTGACTATAGGCAGTCTCACATTCTGGTGTCCAAATGATTTGGTCCGGGAATCCCTTTTTCAAGGTTTCCGTCAATGGAGCTCCCAGTTCAGTGAAATGTGGGATAAATTTCTGGTAGAATCCACACAACGAGAGAAAAGATCGCACGTCCTTCTTCGTTTTTGGCCTTGGGGCATTTCTGATTTTCTCCAGGTTCTTCTCTTCTGGGACAATGTGTCCTGGAGTGATGGTGTGACCTAGAAATTCCAGAGTCTGGTAACCAATCATGCACTTGGATTGGACGAGCGGTAAGCCCTGCTTCCTTGAGTCTATTAAACACTCTCTCCAAGGATTGCAAATGGTCATCCAAGCGGTCACTGGAAATCAGAATATCATCCATGAAGGAGATGATGGCCGGATCCTGTAAAGGATCTAGTAAAGTCCTCATCATACGTGTAAACACACTAGGTGCATTGCTGAGTCCAAAGGGCATGACCTTGAATTCGTAGTGTCCACTGGGTGTACTGAAGACCAGCAGTGGTCGAATCTCCGGTTTGACTGGTATTTGATAGTACCCCCGACTCAGATCCACCTTTGAAAAGTAGCGAGCCTTATGGAGCCTAGCGAATAACTGCGTTGGATTCGGCAAGGTTCCACCTGAAATTGTGTATGACTGTTCAGAAGTCGGTAGTCTATACACAACCGGTGTTCTCCACTTGGTTTCCGTAACAAAACTACCCCCGCATTGTATGGGGATGTGGATGGTGCAATCACGTCATCCTCCAGCAGTTTTTGTATTTCCTCCTCCAGGGCCTTTTCTTTAGAGAAGGGCACTGGGTAAACCTTTTGGCGAACAGGCTCCTGTGTGGTCAACGTCATCTCGAACTCCACCAACCTCGTTCGTCCTGGTTTATCAGTCAGTATCTCCTTATGAGACCTGAGAACCTGGGTGATATTTTCCCTCTCCTGGGAGGTCAGATCAGGGTTCACCTGCACATCCTTGTAGGTTTCCTGGTGTACCAGGGGATATTCCCTGCCCTCGCTGGTTCCCACTTCTGTCTCCACTGCAACTGCCATTGCCATGAGGTGAGATGCTTTTTCTCCGGGTCTCTCTTCGTATTTCTGCAAGAGATTGATATGGAAAATCTTCGACTTTCCCCGGATCCGGATCTGGTAGTTGGTTTTGGATATCACCTTTTCCACGGGAAATGGTCCTTGCCAACCTATCTCCAGTTTGTTGTTTCCCGTTGGGAGTAGCAACAAAACTTTGTCTCCCACCTCTAGAGATCTGTCTTTAGACCTACGGTTGTAGTAAGCCGCATGTCTTTTCCTGGCCTTTTTCAAGTTTTGATTTGCCAGAGTCCATCCTTTGTGGAGTTTTTCTTTTAGTTCCTCCACGTATTTATAGGAAGAGATCACTTCTTCTGACGTCCCCTCTTCAGTCCAACTCCTCAACATGGCTTCCAACGGTTCTTTAATTGGACGACCAATCAGCAACGTAGCAGGTGGTAGTCCTGTTGAGCCATGAGGAACTTCCCAATAGGCAAAGAGTGCTGCTGGGATATATTCATCCCACCTATCAGGTTTTTCCTGCGCCAGTTTCCTGAGCATTGTCATCAACGTGCCGTTGAAACGCTCTACTTGTCCATTGGCTTGAGGATGGTAAGGGCTGGTATGTATGTGGTTAGAGTGAAACACTCTAAATACCTCCTCCATGAGTTTTCCACAAAACTGGGACCCATTGTCCGTCAGAATTTGATCTGGAAAGCCTAATCTTGTAAAGGCCTCCATCAGTGCATCCGCCACTCGTTTCGAGTCAATCGTGGTCAACGGTATGGCTTCACCCCACATTGTACAGCAATCCACCATTGTGAGTATATACATGTTCCTCTTCCTAGTCCTGGGAAGTGGACCCACGATATCGATGGCTACCCTCTCGAAAGGAGAGTTCATAATGGGCATCTCACCCAAGACCACCGGTGCTGTCCAGTGTTTCGATGCCACCCTCTGGCACTCAGGGCATGACTTCACATACCGACGCACATCCTCTGTCATTCCCGGCCAATAGTAGTGGCAGGAAATCCGCTGCATGGTGGCGGCAATACCCATGTGTCCACTAAAGGAGATGGTATGCCCCATATGAAGAATCTGGGACCGGTGAGCTTTCGGAACGACCAACTGACCGTATAGGTTGTTTCCCCTTCCTGCTCTCCTGTAGAGTATCCTGTTCTTCATGTAGTACTGACCCCGTCCTGGTGGATCAGCACTTTTCTGCAGCTTTTTGTAGCAAGGACGTAAAGTATCATCCTCACTCTGGGCAGTTCGTAGCTCCCCCGGCAGTGGGTTAGTCACAATTGCTTCTGCCTCTTCCGTTCTCGTCTGAGAGCGAGTCTGTATTGCTCCCATATGGATTGGCTCCCTGGGCATTCCCAGAAAGACATACCGGCAACCAAGGATTACTGGGAAAATGGGATCGGTCAATACAGCAGCCTTGATTGTGCCGGTGACATATCTTGACCGAATCTCCACGTTAGCAATGGGCAACTTCATGGCTACAGCACTCTTCTGTGCAGGCTGTATTTCCATGGTCTCACCTGTGAATTGTTCTGGGTGTACCAGATCCGCGGAAATCACGGCCTCCCCGTCCAGGCCTGTGTCGTACAAACACTCCACTTGACGACCGTTAACCTCTACCAATTCCACTACAGGTGGTTTTTCCTGGTCTGGAGTCTCTTCATCGGCCTCGACCTGTTCAGTGGGCTCCACCGTAGGTCTCCTGGGGCACATAACGAATTGAGAATCTCCTGACTCTTCCCTGCAGACAATAGCATTGTGCGTGTTTGACTTGCATTGGTTGCACCATTTCCCTGTCCTAGATTTTCTAGTACCGGCCTTGAGTGAGCTCTCCTGATGGCGAGCCTTCTTGCTGACTTTGGCATTTTCCGTGACAACCTCCTTGGAAGTCACTTGACATGCTGCGAAGTGAGGGCTCTTAGCCTTCGATTTGCAGTCCCTCGTATTGTGAGTGGGTGACTTACAAATTGAACACCACTTCTCCGACCACTGTCGTTTTGGTGTAGAGCTCGAAGAGCTCTTGCTTCCCTCCTTCGTCTTCTCTGAACTATCCTCTGATTTTTGCACATAAGGTTCCCCCTTTTTTGGTCCTGAGCTTTTGGCTTTCTTCTTGTCATGTTTCTCCTGACTTTTTGTGTTGGTGGGAAGGTTTTCCCCGGCCTCCCCATGTACCTCGACGAACCGTTCTGCTAATTTTGTCACGAGGTCAATACGTTCCGCTCCTTGTTCTCCTAGGAATGTCCTGAGAGGTTTTGACATTTGCTTCTTCAGCTGGTCGACCACCATGAGCTTCTTCCAGACTCTCGTAGTCATGTGCGAACCCAGCCAAATCCATCCACTTGTGGAGATAGGACTTTTAGACGCAAAATGTAAGCGGCAAACAACTCTCCCGGTTCTCGTTTCGCTGCTCGAAATTTTTTCCGGTAGGTGTGTGACGTAACCTCGGATCGTTTCAGCAGAGCCGTCTTGAACTCGTCATAATTGTTCTCATGTCCTGGAGGCAGGCGGGAATAAACCTCGTAGCCGGTCCCGCGTAATCCCTGGGATAGCTTGAGATTCCATTTGTTACGCTCCAGACCCATAGCCACGGACATGGCCTCGAAGCGTTGAAGGTACTGGTCAATCTTCTCCTTGTCCTCCTCGTAGATTGCTAGAGGGAACTTCATTGCATGGTAACTATGTCCACCTGTTGGGTTTGAGCCTGGGATGGAGGAATCTCCAACTGCTCCCTCAGTTTCTCCATTAGATTGCCTCTTAAGCTCGAGTTCCCGCATCCGGTACTCGTGCTCCCTTTTCCGAGCTTCTTGTTCAGCTTCCCGATTCTTAGCTGCCTGCTCAGCTTCAATTTCCAGCCTTCTCCTGGCTTGCTCTGCTTCCAATTTCTTAGCAGCTTGTTCTAACTCCATCCTTCTCAATTCCAACTCCGCCTTTCGATCTTCCCTTTCTGCTTGACGATACTCCCTCTCCACCTCCTGTACGTAATCTGTTCGTGCAGAACCTGACAATCCCATTTCTTCCTCCTTTGCCTTTAGTTCTGCCCCAGTTAATTTGGAGTGGCCATTTTTCAAACAGGTAAGTCAGCAGATAGGGTGCAGATTATCTCCAAGAGGAATTTATATATAATGAACAATCACTGTTAATATAATAATTAAGACCACACACAACCCAATCACTCAGTGACAAGAGCAGAATCAGGACCACAGACCTATGCAGACGTGTGAAGTGTGAACAGGTAAGATATGTGTCCTAACCCCTATCCACATTCACTCTAGCTGGATTCTCTCTCTCTCACAATATCTCCGTCTTTTAACAAAAGATCCCGTGTCTAAAGAACCCGTTGTCAGAGGATCCCGCTGTCAAAAGATCCCGTCTACGACAGATCCCACGATCCAAAGATCACGTTTACGAGAGATCCCACAGTCCAAAGATCACGTTTACGAGCCCCCAATAAATGTCGTAAGTCTTCCTTACTTACTTTCGTGTTGTCCCTGGAGTGTGGGGAATCAACACTACATTTTTATTACCCCAATATTATTGTCCTAGAGAAACCACCAGACTCCGTCCACAAAACTCCGTCGGTCTTCAAACACCTCTTTCTTACTCTCACTCACCCTTGTATCATGCCCCCTCTCACTTTTCCCCAACATAACATACTCCACAACTCAAGCATTAACAAATAAATACAAAATAATTTATTAAACCAAGAGTATAGATGTGAGAAGTGTGTGTGGGTAAAGTGTAGAATGTGTGTCGAATATTTCTATTGGGTGCGGACATAGACCAGGTAGCTGAAGAGTCCCAGCCCTATCATCCCAGAAAGGATCACACCATATCCTCATTCATTCCACGATGACCTCACCCAGGTATGTGTCCATCCTGCTAGATGTAGATTTCCACCGGTGGCTGTTTGATCACTCAAAGAACTAGTCACAGTCCGACCCTAAATCCTGTCTGGATCACACAGGTTAGTATATGTCTAATTTGTTCTTATACTTATAACACCCTTGTCTAGTGAGGACACGAATATACTGTTCTTTGAAATAAATGTACTTCCTGTCTCAAGTGTCTACTGTTCACAAGACCATTGTTATACTAACTTCCTAATCAGTTTATACTGATTTATTCCCATGTGATGGGGAATAACTGTATCTTTTTGTTTGTTCACCTGTCGTGTAAAACATACTGCCCACTGGTCTTTTCCCAGGTGGTGTAAAATAAATTCACTTTCTACTATTCTGTTCCCAAGTGATGTTTGAAACATTAATTTGACGGTTGGTCTTCCTCCAAAATGGTGCGGAGAGAACAATTTCTTGTATTCTGTTAATGTGTGACGTTTGATAATCCCTCTTATGCTTGTTCCCGTAAACCCTTTTTATCATGGGCTAAGTGCAAAAGATGTTGACCAACTTCCTGCACCAAGGTCTCCATTCTCAGTGACATGAGTGACCTAAAGGAACCTGTCAACGAGAGAACAACACATTTGGTGATAGCAACTGTCCCTGACCTCCATTGGGGGGGGGGAGGGTGTCCGCCTCACTCAGATACATGACAGTGAACCAACTCTGTCATGGGCATAGGAGTTCTTCACTCCGGTCTGCAGTGGGTTAAGATCAGGACAGAGCAAAATGTAAAGTGTAGACCCCCAGCAGACCTCACTGGAGATCCCATCATTGTATATTCTCCCCATCCCCAATCTTCCCCAATATCACCCCACTACACAATTCTCACTAGCAGAGCTAATTCTATTCATTACTCTGGCTAGTTTTACCGAGGCTACTGCTTATATTAACTAGGCTTAAATATACTCTCTACAATACCTTAAGCACAACTGCATCACTCCTGGATGACATCTATAACTTCTTTCTAAACTATATTTCTAAGCTTCTCCACATTATTTATAGCTAGTACAATCTTTAAAATACCTTATGCCATTCTGACTCAAATCCTGAATTGAATACGCCATTCGCCATAAAGACATGGGTTACATAAAACCAACACAGGCGATTCTATTCACACGGATCAAGCCAATTTTCACTTCTGCACACATCAGCTGTCAAAGTTACATTAAGTTGTCCTCAAATCGTGTTTTTTGGCAAAGGCCTGGAATTGGTCATGTGACTTTCTTTTTTTTTTGATGTTAACAAAAGTGGTTCAAGGGCAGATTATCCATTTCTGAATAAATTCTCTCCCTTGGGTTTAATCAATGTCACAAGAGTAGATTATCTCCCCCTTTTTTCAACATATGCCTACAATTTTCCCTCTTGTGGGGACTGTCAAAGACGATTTTCCTGTTTGATGTTGGAGACTTCTCAAGGTTAGCGGTGTCCTTGATCTAACTGGTAACAACTGCAGCTGTGCATTCCGACTTTATTGTTTTTCTGTCCCGGTTAAAAAACAAATGTAGCTTTGCACACAGGCCATGAATATGACCGTCTGTATTGTCATTATCTGGTTGATACACAGTGAAATCATGACATAGGCCCCCTCTTAAGAGAGTAGTCCATCTCACTCTTCTCCACTGTGAATTCAATCCAGATGATTCATTCCTCTTCTTCAGGAGCTGGGTGTCTTGATAAGAAGTCCGCTCCAACATTTTCCTTCCCAGGAATATACTCCACTGTGAAATTGTAGGGTTGAAGTAACAACGACCACCGCATCAAACGGGCGTTGAGCTTCTGAGAAGTAGCCAGGAACATCAGGGGCTGATGATCTGACTGGACCCGAAACTTAACTCCATACAAATAGGGCTGGAATTTTTGCACGGCCCATACGAGAGACAAGCACTCTCTCTCTCGACGGTCGAATAATTCCTCTCAGCCTGGAGTAGCTTCTTGCTTGCGTATGCCACAGGTTTCAAAACCGAAGCATCGTCTTTCCCTTCCTGTAACAAAGCTGCCCCAATCCCAATCCCACTTGCATCAGTTCTCAACACAAATGGTTTGGAAAGGTTCGGGAGTGTAATACAGGTTTGCTGACCAAGGCCTCCTTTAACTGACTATAGGCAGTCTCACATTCTGGTGTCCAAATGATTTGGTCCGGGAATCCCTTTTTCAAGGTTTCCGTCAATGGAGCTCCCAGTTCAGTGAAATGTGGGATAAATTTCTGGTAGAATCCACACAACGAGAGAAAAGATCGCACGTCCTTCTTCGTTTTTGGCCTTGGGGCATTTCTGATTTTCTCCAGGTTCTTCTCTTCTGGGACAATGTGTCCTGGAGTGATGGTGTGACCTAGAAATTCCAGAGTCTGGTAACCAATCATGCACTTGGTTGGACGAGCGGTAAGCCCTGCTTCCTTGAGTCTATTAAACACTCTCTCCAAGGATTGCAAATGGTCATCCAAGCTGTCACTGGAAATCAGAATATCATCCATGAAGGAGATGATGGCCGGATCCTGTAAAGGATCTAGTAAAGTCCTCATCATACGTGTAAACACACTAGGTGCATTGCTGAGTCCAAAGGGCATGACCTTGAATTCGTAGTGTCCACTGGGTGTACTGAAGCCAGCAGTGGTCGAATCTCCGGTTTGACTGGTATCTGATAGTACCCCCGACTCAGATCCACCATTGAAAAGTACCGCGCCTTATGGAGCCTAGCGAATAACTGCGTTGACTGTTCAGAAGTCGGTAGTCTATACACAACCGGTGTTCTCCACTTGGTTTCCGTAACAAAACTACCCCCGCATTGTATGGGGATGTGGATGGTGCAATCACGTCATCCTCCAGCAGTTTTTTGTATTTCCTCCTCCAGGGCCTTTTCTTTAGAGAAGGGCACTGGGTAAACCTTTTGGCGAACAGGCTCCTGTGTGGTCAACGTCATCTCGAACTCCACCAACCTCGTTCGTCCTGGTTTATCAGTCAGTATCTCCTTATGAGACCTGAGAACCTGGGTTATCTTTCTCCCTCTCCTGGGAGGTCAGATCAGGGTTCACCTGCACATCCTTGTAGGTTTCCTGGTGTACCAGGGGATATTCCCCTGCCCTCGCTGGTTCCCACTTCTGTCTCCACTGCAACTGCCATTGCCATGAGGTGAGCTGCTTTTTCTCCGGGTCTCTCTTCGTATTTCCGCAAGAGATTGATATGGAAAATCTTCGACTTTCCCCGGATCCGGATCTGGATAGTTGGTTCTGGATATCACCCTTTCCACGGGAAATGGTCCTTGCCAACCTATCTCCAGTTTGTTGTTTCCCGTTGGGAGTAGCAACAAAACTTTGTCTCCCACCTCTAGAGATCTGTCTTTAGACCTACGGTTGTAGTAAGCCGCATGTCTTTTCCTGGCCTTTTTCAAGTTTTGATTTGCCAGAGTCCATCCTTTGTGGAGTTTTTCTTTTAGTTCCTCCACGTATTTATAGGAAGAGATCACTTCTTCTGACGTCCCCTCTTCAGTCCAACTCCTCAACATGGCTTCCAACGGTCCTTTAATTGGACGACCAATCAGCAACGTAGCGGGTGGTAGTCCTGTTGAGCCATGAGGAACTTCCCGATAGGCAAAGAGTGCTGCTGGGATATATTCATCCCACCTATCAGGTTTTTCCTGCGCCAGTTTCCTGAGCATTGTCATCAACGTGCCGTTGAAACGCTCTACTTGTCCATTGGCTTGAGGATGGTAAGGGCTGGTATGTATGTGGTTAGAGTGAAACACTCTAAATACCTCCTCCATGAGTTTTCCACAAAACTGGGACCCATTGTCCGTCAGAATTTGATCTGGAAAGCCTAATCTTGTAAAGGCCTCCATCAGTGCATCCGCCACTCGTTTCGAGTCAATCGTGGTCAACGGTATGGCTTCACCCCACATTGTACAGCAATCCACCATTGTGAGTATATACATGTTCCTCTTCCTAGTCCTGGGAAGTGGACCCACGATATCGATGGCTACCCTCTCGAAAGGAGAGTTCATAATGGGCATCTCACCCAAGACCACCGGTGCTGTCCAGTGTTTCGGTGCCACCCTCTGGCACTCAGGGCATGACTTCACATACCGACGCACATCCTCTGTCATTCCCGGCCAATAGTAGTGGCAGGAAATCCGCTGCATGGTGGCGGCAATACCCATGTGTCCACTAAAGGAGATGGTATGCCCCATATGAAGAATCTGGGACCGGTGAGCTTTCGGAACGACCAACTGACCGTATAGGTTGTTTCCCCTTCCTGCTCTCCTGTAGAGTATCCTGTTCTTCATGTAGTACTGACCCCGTCCTGGTGGATCAGCACTTTTCTGCAGCTTTTTGTAGCAAGGACGTAAAGTATCATCCTCACTCTGGGCAGTTCGTAGCTCCCCCGGCAGTGGGTTAGTCACAATTGCTTCTGCCTCTTCCGTTCTCGTCTGAGAGCGAGTCTGTATTGCTCCCATATGGATTGGCTCCCTGGGCATTCCCAGAAAGACATACCGGCAACCAAGGATTACTGGGAAAATGGGATCGGTCAATACAGCAGCCTTGATTGTGCCGGTGACATATCTTGACCGAATCTCCACGTTAGCAATGGGCAACTTCATGGCTACAGCACTCTTCTGTGCAGGCTGTATTTCCATGGTCTCACCTGTGAATTGTTCTGGGTGTACCAGATCCGCGGAAATCACGGCCTCCCCGTCCAGTCCTGTGTCGTACAAACACTCCACTTGACGACCGTTAACCTCTACCAATTCCACTACAGGTGGTTTTTCCTGGTCTGGAGTCTCTTCATCGGCCTCGACCTGTTCAGTGGGCTCCACCTTAGGTCTCCTGGGGCACATAACGAATTGAGAATCTCCTGACTCTTCCCTGCAGTCAATAGCATTGTGCGTGTTTGACTTGCATTGGTTGCACCATTTCCCTGTCCTAGATTTTCTAGTACCGGCCTTGAGTGAGCTCTCCTGATGGCGAGCCTTCTTGCTGACTTTGGCATTTTCCGTGACAACCTCCTTGGAAGTCACTTGACATGCTGCAAAGTGAGGGCTCTTAGCCTTCGATTTGCAGTCCCTCGTATTGTGAGTGGGTGACTTACAAATTGAACACCACTTCTCCGACCACTGTCGTTTTGGTGTAGAGCTCGAAGAGCTCTTGCTTCCCTCCTTCGTCTTCTCTGAACTATCCTCTGATTTTTGCACATAAGGTTCCCCCTTTTTTGTTCCTGAGCTTTTGGCTTTCTTCTTGTCATGTTTCTCCTGACTTTTGGTGTTGGTGGGAAGGTTTTCCCCGGCCTCCCCATGTACCTCTACGAACCGTTCTGCTAATTTTGTCACGAGGTCAATACGTTCCGCTCCTTGTTCTCCTAGGAATGTCCTGAGAGGTTTTGACATTTGCTTCTTCAGCTGGTCGACCACCATGAGTTCTTCCAGACTCTCATAGTCATGTGCGAACCCAGCCAAATCCATCCACTTGTGAAGATAGGATTTTAGACGCAAACGTAGGCGGCAAACAACTCTCCCGGTTCTCGTTTCGCTACTCGAAATTTTTTCCGGTAGGTATGTGACGTAACCTCGAATCGTTTCAGCAGAGCCGTCTTCAATCGTCATAGTTGTTCTCATGTCCTGGTGGCAGGCGAGAATAAACCTCGTAGCCGGTCCCGCGTAATCCCTGGGATAGCTTGAGATTCCATTTGTCACGGTCCAGACCCATAGCCACGGACATGGCCTCGAAGCGTTGTAGGTACTGGTCAATCTTCTCCTTGTCCTCCTCGTAGATTGCTAGAGGAAACTTCATAGCATGGTAACTATGTCCACCTGCTGAAGTTGAGCCTGGGACTGAGGAACCTCCAACTGCACCCTCAGTTTCCCCATTAGATTGTCTCTTCAACTCAAGTTCCCTCATCCTGTACTCGTGCTCCCTTTTCTGAGCCTCCTGCTCTGCTTCCCGTTTCCCTAGCAGCTTCCTCCACTTCCAGTTTCTTGGCTGCCTGCTCAGCTTCAAGTTCCATCCTTCTAGTGGCTTGCTCAGCTTCTATCCTCTTAGTTTCTAACTCCATCTTCCTCAATTCCAATTCGGCCTTCCGATCGTCTCTTTCTGCTTGACGATACTCTCTCTCCACTTCCTGTATGTAATCCGTTAAAGCTGAACCAGACAAACCCATTCCTTCCCCCTTTGCCCTTAGTTCTGCCCCAGTTAATTTAGGAGTGGCCATTTTTCAAGACAGGTAAGTCAGCAGATAGGGTGCAGATTATCTCCAAGAGGAATTATATATATAATGAACAATCACTGTTAATATAATAATTAAGACCACACACAAAACACAATCACTCAGTGACAAGAGCAGAATCAGGACCACAGACCTATGCAGACGTGTGAAGTGTGAACAGGTAAGATATGTGTCCTAACCCCTATCCACATTCACTCTAGCTGGATTCTCTCTCTCTAACAATATCTCCGTCTTTTAACAAAGATCCCGTGTCTAAAGAACCCGTTGTCAGAGGATCCCGCTGTCAAAAGATCCCGTCTACGAGAGATCCCACGATCCAAGATCACGTTTACGAGAGATCCCACAGTCCAAAGATCACGTTTACGAGCCCCCAATAAATGTCGTAAGTCTTCCTTACTTACTTTCGTGTTGTCCCTGGAGTGTGGGGAATCAACACTACATTTTTATTACCCCAATATTATTGTCCTAGAGAAACCACCAGACTCCGTCCACAAAACTCCGTCGGTCTGCAAACACCTCTTTCTTACTCTCACTCACCCTTGTATCATGCCCCCTCTCACTTTTCCCCAACATAACATACTCCACAACTCAAGCTTTAACAAATAAATACAAAATAATTTATTAAACCAAGAGTATAGGTGTGAGAAGTGTGTGTGTGTAAAGTGTAGAATGTGTGTCGAATATTTCTATTGGGTGCGGACATAGACCAGGTAGCTGAAGAGCCCAGCCCTATCATCCCAGAAAGGATCACACCATATCCTCATTCATTCCACGATGACCTCACCCAGGTATGTGTCCATCCTGCTAGATGTAGATTTCCACCGGTGGCTGTTTGATCACTCAAAAGAACTAGTCACAGTCCGACCCTAAATCCTGTCTGGATCACACAGTTAGTATATGTCTAATTTGTTCTTATACTTATAACACCCTTGTCTAGTGAGGACACGAATATACTGTTCTTTGAAATAAATGTACTTCCTGTCTCAAGTGTCTACTGTTCACAAGACCATTGTTATACTAACTTCCTAATCAGTTTATACTGATTTATTCCCATGTGATGGGGAATAACTGTATCTTTTTGTTTGTTCACCTGTCGTGTAAAACATACTGCCCACTGGTCTTTTCCCAGGTGGTGTAAAAGAAATTCACTTTCTACTATTCTGTTCCCAAGTGATGTTTGAAACATTAATTTGACGATTGGTCTTCCTCCAAAATGGTGCGGAGAAAACAATTTCTTGTATTCTGTTAATGTGTGACGTTTGATAATCCCTCTTATGCTTGTTCCCGTAAACCCTTTTTATCATGGGCTAAGTGCAAAAGATGTTGACCAACTGCCTGCACCAAGGTCTCCATTCTCAGTGACTTGAGTGACCTAAAGGAACCTGTCAACGATGAGAACAACACATTTGGTGATAGCAACTGTCCCCTGACCTCCATTGGGGGGGGGGGGGGTGTCCGCCTCACTCAGATACATGACAGTGAACCAACTCTGTCATGGGCATAGGAGTTCTTCACTCCGGTCTGCAGTGGGTTAAGATCAGGACAGAGCAAAATGTAAAGTGTAGACCCCCAGCAGACCTCACTGGAGATCCCATCATTGTACATTCTCCCCATCCCCAATATCACCCCACTACACAATTCTCACTAGCAGAGCTAATTCTATTCATTACTCTAGCTAGTTTTACCGAGGCTACTGCTTATATTAACTAGGCTTAAATATACTCTCTACAATACCTTAAGCACAACTGCATCACTCCTGGATGACATCTATAACTTCTTTCTAAACTATATTTCTAAGCTTCTCCACATTATTTATAGCTAGCACAATCTTTAAAATACCTTATGCCATTCTGACTCAAATCCTGAATTGAATACGCCATTCGCCATAAAGACATGGGTTACATAAACCAACACAGGCGATTCTATTCACACGGATCAAGCCAATTTTCACTTCTGCACACATCAGCTGTCAAAGTTACATTAGTTGTCCTCAAATCGTGTTTTTTGGCAAAGGCCTGGAATTGGTCATGTGACTTTTTTTTTTTTGATGTTAACAAAAGTGGTTCAAGGGCAGATTATCCATTTCTGAATAAATTCTCTCCCTTGGGTTTAATCAATGTCACAAGAGTAGATTATCTCCCCCTTTTTTCAACATATGCCTACAATTTTCCCTCTTGTGGGGACTGTCAAAGACGATTTTCCTGTTTGATGTTGGAGACTTCTCAAGGTTAGCGGTGTCCTTGATCTAACTGGTAAACAACTGCAGCTGTGCATTCCGACTTTATTGTTTTTCCTGTCCCGGTTAAAAAACAAATGTAGCTTTGCACACAGGCCATGAATATGACCGTCTGTATTGTCATTATCTGGTTGATACACAGTGAAATCATGACATCGTGTACCACGACCTTCCTAACGCGAGACAGCCGGCGTAACACTTGCCAACCTATCTCTCGCCCCCTCCCTCCCGACGAGAACACAATCATTGTGTCTCATGGTGTTGCTCTATGAACAGCCGTGTCGTCAAACACGAAGTGTGCTTAACCTATTCCAAGAACAAGGAAAAAAAGTTTAAAAAATAAGCTGGACACCTTTTCTTCTTCTTCTCCCTTGTTTTCTTATTCTTCTGCCATACTACTGCCTCCTCATCTTGCTCCTCCTCCTCCTCACCCCTCACCATCATCATCCTCTTCCTCTCCTCATCTTCCTTCTGTTTCGTCCGCGATCAATTAATTTTCCATGCCCCAATATTCTAGCCAAAGAGACGAGTTGCCTCCAAGAAACCCAGTCGACAGTAGGATGTGCGGGTATCCCATTGATTCTCTACCACTGTGGTTTCTTGGAGCCTGGTATGACTTCCCGAGTCACCAACTGACAACAGGGAACATGCTGATAGCTATAGTGATACTGGCTAGAGGACAGATGCGCAGAGAAACACCCTACACAGCACGGAACGGGTGGAACAAAATAAGGGCCTCGATTGGGACTTGATGACGCTCAGTTGTTTGTTTTCTTCGCGCCTAGTGTACTTCACGCCTAGTGTACTTCAGCCTAGTGTACTTCACGCCTAGTGTACTTCGCGCCTAGTGTACTTCACGACTAGTGTAATTCACGCCTACTGTACTTCACGCCTACTGTACTTCACGCCTAGTTTAGATAGTTAGTTAGTTTAGTCGTATGGATCAACATCACGGCACACGGTTAATAACCCATAAGTGCTCCGTTTTCCTCCTAACTCAAACCTGAGTCTGGAGAAACTCAGCTCAATGCACGAACTCCGTTGCATCGGCGAGGATCCTGAAATACTTTGGGTAGATTTTAACTCGAAATTTTGCCCGGGCAGCGCCGTTAGGCTACTCTTTTTCGATTTCCAACTGCCAAGGGGATTTTTTACGTGCGCAACAATACACACGGGCGTCCGATCTCACTACCAGAGACCAGGGGAAATTTTATTACTGGAAGTCCAGGTGGATTTTTTAAATAAATCCCGGTCCTCACCGGGGCCTGAACCCGGACCTCCAGCACTCGAGGCGGACACCATATCTCGAGACCACTCAGCCCCCTACTTCACACTTCACGCCTACTGTACTTCACGCCTAGTGTACTTCATACCTAGTGTACTTCACGCCTACTGTACTTCATGCTAAGTGACTTCACGCCTACTGTACTTCACGAATAGTGTAATTCATACCTAGTGTACTTCACGCCTACTGTACTAACGCCTAGTGTACTTCACACCTAGTGTACTTCACACCTACTGTACTTCACGCATACTGTACTTCACGAATAGTGTACTTCACACCTAGTGTACTTCACACCTAGTTGTGCACCTCAAAGGTCGTTGTGTCCGACTTCAGCATGCATTTGTTTATAGTTCGCTTCCTCTGGATATATCCCATCCAAGGTCAAGCTCTATATTCCCATTGTAAGGTTTTTGCTTCCTCTGGTATATATAACCATCCAAGGTCACGGTCTAATTTTGTTCCTGAGCTTTTGGCTTTCTTCTTGTCATGTTTCTCCTGACTTTTGGTGTTGGTGGGAAGGTTTTCCCCGGCCTCCCCATGTACCTCTACGAACCGTTCTGCTAATTTTGTCACGAGGTCAATACGTTCCGCTCCTTGTTCTCCCAGGAATGTCCTGAGAGGTTTTGACATTTGCTTCTTCAGCTGGTCGACCACCATGAGTTCTTCCAGACTCTCATAGTCATGTGCGAACCCAGCCAAATCCATCCACTTGTGAAGATAGGATTTTAGACGCAAACAGTAGGCGGCAAACAACTCTCCCGGTTCTCGTTTCGCTACTCGAAATTTTTTCCGGTAGGTATGTGACGTAACCTCGAATCGTTTCAGCAGAGCCGTCTTCAATTCGTCATAGTTGTTCTCATGTCCTGGTGGCAGGCGAGAATAAACCTCGTAGCCAGTCCCGCGTAATCCCTGGGATAGCTTGAGATTCCATTTGTCACGGTCCAGACCCATAGCCACGGACATGGCCTCGAAGCGTTGTAGGTACTGGTCAATCTTCTCCTTGTCCTCCTCGTAGATTGCTAGAGGAAACTTCATAGCATGGTAACTATGTCCACCTGCTTAAGTTGAGCCTGGGACTGAGGAACCTCCAACTGCACCCTCAGTTTCCCCATTAGATTGTCTCTTCAACTCAAGTTCCCTCATCCTGTACTCGTGCTCCCTTTTCTGAGCCTCCTGCTCTGCTTCCCGTTTCCTAGCAGCTTCCTCAACTTCCAGTTTCTTGGCTGCCTGCTCAGCTTCAAGTTCCATCCTTCTAGTGGCTTGCTCAGCTTCTATCCTCTTAGTTTCTAACTCCATCTTCCTCAATCCCAATTCGGCCTTCCGATCGTCTCTTTCTGCTTGACGATACTCTCTCTCCACTTCCTGTATGTAATCCGTTAAAGCTGAACCAGACAAACCTATTCCTTCCCCCTTTGCCCTTAGTTCTGCCCCAGTTAATTTTGGAGTGGCCATTTTTCAAACAGGTAAGTCAGCAGATAGGGTGCAGATTATCTCCAAGAGGAATTTATATATAATGAACAATCACTGTTAATATAATAATTAAGACCACACACAACCCAATCACTCAGTGACAAGAGCAGAATCAGGACCACAGACCTATGCAGACGTGTGAAGTGAATGTGTCCTAACCCCTATCCACATTCACTCTAGCTGGATTCTCTCTCTCTAACAATATCTCCGTCTTTTAACAAAAGATCCCGTGTCTAAAGAACCCGTTGTCAGAGGATCCCGCTGTCAAAAGATCCTGTCTACGAGAGATCCCACGATCCAAAGATCACGTTTACGAGAGATCCCACAGTCCAAAGATCACGTTTACGAGCCCCCAATAAATGTCGTAAGTCTTCCTTACTTACTTTCGTGTTGTCCCTGGAGTGTGGGGAATCAACACTACATTTTTATTACCCCAATATTATTGCCCTAGAGAAACCACCAGACTCCGTCCAAAAAACTCCGTCGGTTTGCAAACACCTCTTTCTTACTCTCACTCACCCTTGTATCATGCCCCCTCTCACTTTTCCCCAACATAACATACTCCACAACTCAAGCTTTAACAAATAAATACAAAATAATTTATTAAACCAAGAGTATAGGTGTGAGAAGTGTGTGTGTGTAAAGTGTAGAATGTGTGTCGAATATTTCTATTGGGTGCGGACATAGACCAGGTAGCTGAAGAGCCCAGCCCTATCATCCCAGAAAGGATCACACCATATCCTCATTCATTCCACGATGACCTCACCCAGGTATGTGTCCATCCTGCTAGATGTAGATTTCCACCGGTGGCTGTTTGATCACTCAAAAGAACTAGTCACAGCCCGACCCTAAATCCTGTCTGGATCACACAGTTAGTATATGTCTAATTTGTTCTTATACTTATAACACCCTTGTCTAGTGAGGACACGAATATACTGTTCTTTGAAATAAATGTACTTCCTGTCTCAAGTGTCTACTGTTCACAAGACCATTGTTATACTAACTTCCTAATCAGTTTATACTGATTTATTCCCATGTGATGGGGAATAACTGTATCTTTTTGTTTGTTCACCTGTCGTGTAAAACATACTGCCCACTGGTCTTTTCCCAGGTGGTGTAAAATAAATTCACTTTCTACTATTCTGTTCCCAAGTGATGTTTGAAACATTAATTTGACGATTGGTCTTCCTCCAAAATGGTGCGGAGAAAACAATTTCTTGTATTCTGTTAATGTGTGACGTTTGATAATCCCTCTTATGCTTGTTCCCGTAAACCCTTTTTATCATGGGCTAAGTGCAAAAGATGTTGACCAACTTCCTGCACCAAGGTCTCCATTCTCAGTGACATGAGTGACCTAAAGGAACCTGTCAACGAGAGAACAACACATTTGGTGATAGCAACTGTCCCTGACCTCCATTGGGGGGGGGGGGGGGGTGTCCACCTCACTCAGATACATGACAGTGAACCAACTCTGTCATGGGCATAGGAGTTCTTCACTCCGGTCTGCAGTGGGTTAAGATCAGGACAGAGCAAAATGTAAAGTGTAGACCCCCAGCAGACCTCACTGGAGATCCCATCATTGTACATTCTCCCCATCCCCAAACTTCCCCAATATCACCCCACTACACAATTCTCACTAGCAGAGCTAATTCTATTCATTACTCTAGCTAGTTTTACCGAGGCTACTGCTTATATTAACTAGGCTTAAATATACTCTCTACAATACCTTAAGCACAACTGCATCACTCCTGGATGACATCTATAACTTCTTTCTAAACTATATTTCTAAGCTTCTCCACATTATTTATAGCTAGCACAATCTTTAAAATACCTTATGCCATTCTGACTCAAATCCTGAATTGAATACGCCATTCGCCATAAAGACATGGGTTACATAAAACCAACACAGGCGATTCTATTCACACGGATCAAGCCAATTTTCACTTCTGCACACATCAGCTGTCAAAGTTACATTAGTTGTCCTCAAATCGTGTTTTTGGCAAAGGCCTGGAATTGGTCATGTGACTTTTTTTTTTTTTGATGTTAACAAAAGTGGTTCAAGGGCAGATTATCCATTTCTGAATAAATTCTCTCCCTTGGGTTTAATCAATGTCACAAGAGTAGATTATCTCCCCCTTTTTTCAACATATGCCTACAATTTTCCCTCTTGTGGGGACTGTCAAAGACGATTTTCCTGTTTGATGTTGGAGACTTCTCAAGGTTAGCGGTGTCCTTGATCTAACTGGTAAACAACTGCAGCTGTGCATTCCGACTTTATTGTTTTTCTGTCCCGGTTAAAAAACAAAGGTAGCTTTGCACACAGGCCATGAATATGACCGTCTGTATTGTCATTATCTGGTTGATACACAGTGAAATCATGACATCGTGTACCACGTCCTTCCTAACGCGAGACAGCCGGCGTGAACACTTGCCAACCTATCTCTCGCTCCCTACCTCCCGACGAGTCAACAATCATAGTGTCTCATGGTGTTGCTCTATGAACAGCCGTGTCGTCAAACACGAAGTGTGCTTAACCTATTCCAAGAACAGGTAAAAGCAAGTTTAAAAAATAAGCTGGACACCTCTGCTTCTTCTTCTCCCTCTTTTTCTTCTTCTTATTCTTCTGTCATGCTACTGTCCCTCATCTTCCTCCCCCTCATCGTCATCATCATAATCCTCTTCCTCATCTTCTTCTGTTTCATCCGCGATCAATTAATTTTCCATGCCCAATATTCTAGGCAAAGAGACGAGTTGCCTTCAAGAACCCAGTCGACAGTAGGATGTGCGGGTATCCCATTGATTCTCTACCACTGTGGTTTCTTGGAGCCCGGTATGAATTCCCGAGTCACCAACTGACAACAGGGAACATGCTGATAGCTATAGTGATACTGGCTAGAGACAGACACGCAGAGAAACACCCTATACAGCTCGGAAAGGGTGGAACAAAATAAGGGCCTCGATTGGGACTTGATGACGCTCAGTTGTTTGTTTTCTTCACGCCTAGTGTACTTCACGCCTAGTGTACTTCACGCCTAGTGTACTTCACGCCTAGTGTACTTCGCGCCTAGTGTACTTCACGACTAGTGTACTTCACGCCTACTGTACTTCACGCCTACTGTACTTCACGCCTAGTTTAGATAGTTAGTTAGTTTAGTCGTAGTATCAACATCACGGCACACGGTTTAACCCATAAGTGCTCCGTTTTCCTCCTAACTCAAACCTGAGTCCAGCTCAATGCACGAACTCCGTTGCATCGGCGAGGATCCTAAAATACTCTAGGTTGATTTTAAACTCGAAATTTTGCCCGGGCAGCGCCGTTAGGTTACTCTTTTTCGATTTCCAACTGCCAAGTTGGATTTTTTTACGTGCGCAACACTACACACGGGCGTCCGATCTCACTACCCAGAGACCAGGGGAAATTTTATTACTGGAAGTCCAGGTGGATTTTTTAAATAAATCCCGGTCCTCACCGGGGCCTGAACCCGGGACCTCCAGCACTCGAGGCGGACACCATATCTCGAGACCACTCAGCCCCCTACTTCACACTTCACGCCTACTGTACTTCACGCCTAGTGTACTTCATACCTAGTGTACTTCACGCCTACTGTACTTCATGCTAAGTGTACTTCACGCCTACTGTACTTCACGAATAGTGTACTTCATACCTAGTGTACTTCACGCCTACTGTACTTAACGCCTAGTGTACTTCACACCTAGTGTACTTCACACCTACTGTACTTCACGCCTACTGTACTTCACGAATAGTGTACTTCACACCTAGTGTACTTCACACCTAGTTGTGCACCTCAAAGGTCGGTGTGTCCGACTTCAGCATGCATTTGTTTATAGTTCGCTTCCTCTGGATATATCCCATCCAAGGTCACAGCTCTATCTTCCCATTGTAAGGTTTGCTTCCTCTGGTTATATCCCATCCAAGGTCATGGTTGTATCTTCCCATTGTAAGGTTAGCTTCCTCTGGCTATATCCCATCCTAGGTCACAACTCTGTCTTCCTATTGTAAGGTCGCTTGCTCTGGCTATATCCCATCCAAGGTCACGGTTGTATCTTCCCATTGTAAGGTTTACTTCCTCTGGCTATATCCCATCCAAGGTCACGGTTGTATCTTCCCATTGTAAGGTTTGGTTCCTCTGGCTATATCCCATCCTAGGTCACAGCTCTATCTTCCCATTGTAAGGTTCGCTTCCTCTGGCTATATCCCATCCTAGGTCACAGCTCTATCTTCCCATTGTAAGGTTCGCTTCCTCTGGCTATATCCCATCCTAGGTCACAGCTCTATCTACCCGTGGGCAGTGTTTCTTTCGCACCAATTTTTCCAGGACAGCGAGGTTACGGTCTACTCTTTCTGAATTCCAACAGCCGTGGGATTTTTAACATTCACGTTCTTATCCGAAAGGGCTAGGTCTAACTACCCAAAAGATCAGGGGGCATGTGCTATCATATGATACCAAAGATTTTGGGGGAAATGCCCATCTCTTAGCTGGGGATCGAACCTCTTACCTCGTGAGTCTGATGCGGACCATGTATGTGAAAAGGGAGAAAGGAATTCGAAGTTGTCTAGTAAACTGCTCGAACTGAATTAGTTTCCATTTCTCTGTTGTTGATTCATGCGTGTGACAGACCTGGTAATGATGCCGCCATGATAAAGTATCCCTATCTCGTGCAGTAGTGAAGCACATCGGTTCCCTCAGCCAGGTTCGTCATAGAGAAATACACAAGTAACGACTTGTTCTACACCTTGGGGTGTAATGGACATATGATGCTAGTCTCATAATCTGCTTTCAATGTGTGGTCACTATCACACCAGCCGCCTTTACTTCTTAGCGCATTTCTTGCTGCCTATTTGAAAAAAATGGAGACGTTATCAGAGGAAATAAACTTGAAAACTTGGTGACAACTGGCAAGATTGAAGGCAAAAGAACCAGGTAAATACAGAGAGATAAATATATAGATGGCTTGGCTATATGTCATAATCGAGACAAGAACACAGAGCTTATCCACGACTCTGGTGATCGTGTGAGATAACGAAACATGACGGCCACGTTTATTGACATGGCATAAGATGATGATATGAACAATTAATGCCTCGATAGGAATTCAAATACGAGTCTTATTAATGAATGGATGAATGAAATTCTCTGTAGCTGTAGCTATCGGTGTGAATTTACGGTTCGTCTGAAAGTCCTCTGACATCTACGTCCCATTGTTAACTTCTTCTCTCGCTATCTATGCTTGACAACCCCATTCATTTAACAATCTTCTTTCCGTAATATCTGTTTGTCGGCGTTTTGCGTTGATTTTGTTGGTATGAGGCACCGACAGTTCAGAAGGCAATGGGAAACTCATCATGATGTGTCCTGCAAACTTGCGTAGGTATTCATCTCTCCTCGCAGATCTCGGCCCATGGTTTTCTAAATCCACTCTGTTGACTCTATATTATTCCTCCCCTCTAACGTCTCAGTCTATCTACAGAGATTCGAACCTATCACCTCCAAATGACGACGGCGCCTAGGTGGTCATGCATTGAAGTACACTTGTTCCTGCAGTGAGGCGTCGTCATCATTAGAAGGTGAGAAGTCCTCTACTCTCTACTTCCTTACTAAAGATTGGCCTTTGCTTTTGCTATGATTCCTCAGGCACTTTTTTTTTTGTTGTTGCCCCTAATCACATGATCACATCGCCGGGACGAGAATAGTCATGAATTAATTGCTGAAGAAGGGCAGAATGTCAGACGGGCCTGCGTGCCCAATTCTTAACCCTTTGAAAGTAAAGATTGTTCGTTCGTTCGTTCCTTCTTTTAGTTCTATGAGCGCCAAATAATTCATGTGTGCTTATTTGTGAACTTTCAAATATTAGCGGACCAACACCCTTATTAGACTTCTCCGACAGAAGACATGTATTAGAACCAATACACCCACTTTTACCCATCCCCAATCGTAGAGCAGGCGTGGCAGCGATTAAGTGATTGCAGAAACTGAGGAAAGGGAGAAAGCGAAAAGGGTTAACAATACGGAATGTGAAGGGTTCAAGCTTCGTGCAGCATTGGCCAAAAAAGCTAATGGGATAATTTGTCGAGTGAGTTAGGATGTGTTAAGACATTGAGTATATTCTGGAAACTGCACAGACAAATACGAAGAAAAGACCAACTTGCCACAATAGGAACTAAATACAGGGATAATGGCATGCCCATGACACTGGACAAAGAGAAGGGGGTCGTCTTTCCGTGGAGATTTACAACACAGACAGATCACAAAGATGGAGATTTTAAGGATATTAGAGAGTTCTTTCTAGCAGGTTTAATTAGGGAAACAGCTATGAGGATTACATGTAGAATAAAGTACAGAATAAAACACATATTAAAAGATAAAAGCTAAAGACAGTTGAGTTGAGTGGAGCTGAGTCAAGAATCGATATCATTGCACTCAGGGCATTCCCATGAGTGCTCAGTCCCCATCTTTAACAGTCAGCGAAGAGTTCCAATACTAATGATGCCCTTGTTTTACCTCTGAGTGACGACTGTCGACCAGATCCTCTGGCCACCCCTTGCTGCCGCATTCTTTCTATACCACGATAGTCCAATCTGTCCGCCTGTTCATTTCCAGCTACACCAGAGTGTCCTGAAGAGAAGATCCAACGAATGCTCACAACCTCTGAATTGATGCATGCCATTCTGCACGACGCATGCCACTCTCCACTTTGGTCAGTATGCTTTGTGAATCAGTTACAATCACAACATAAGTATACAGTTTGTTCTCAAACCAGCGGAAAACTGCAGTAACCGCCTCCAACTCCATTCTCAGACATTAGGTGGTATCTTATGCCAAGCTCTCCTTTAATAAACATTGGCCTTTGCTTTTGCTATGATTCCTCAGGCACGTTTTTTTTTGCCCCTTAATCACATCGCCAAGACGAGAATAGTCATGAATTAATTGCCGAAATTCTACTTCCGTAGCGCCTGCTGGCCAATGTGATTAAAACTCCACACGAGTCTGAATTTCTATTTGCCAATCTAACCCACTCATTGCCTTTGACAATCTTCTCAAGTGTGCAGACTTTTCTGGTGGTATCTTCTGCCTGGGCCATCCACGATCTTCCTCTTAACAGCCCATGGCACCTGACTACATCCAGGGAATCAAGCAAAAGACACTGCGCCAGGACCTGATGGGACCAGTACATCATGTGAAAGACATGAAGGATAAAGGTCTGGAGAGGATGGCTACTTGTTTTAACCTGAGCATTAGGACAACATCAGTGTCCGAAAAGTGGATACACAGCCGTGTAGTCCCCATCCCCAATCCAGGTAAAGATCATTCAAGACTCAAGGACTGTAGGTTTCTAACCTTCCAAGTACATCTGGACAAAGTGTTGAAGAAGGTAGTTGCTGTTAAGCTACAGGGATACTTGACAAGGGAAGAGCTACTCCCAAGAGGGCTGGGGAGTCACCGACCAAGGACAGAAACATGGTCAAATGCGGCGAGATTTGCTTTTGATGGTTATGAGGAGTTCTGTTATAATATGCGTCATCAATATCCAATGGCAGCAGCCCACTGGATATTGATGAGGCATAAAACAGGGTCAGATGGAATCTCTTGGTGCACACTCTTATGGAGAAGGGTGTTAGCACCTGGTGGTAAATTTGATAGCTCCGTTCTCTGGGATTCGAACCGTACTCTTGCATGGTTGCTCTCCGTCTAGGTTAGTTAGTTAGTCAGAGGACAGATCATCCTTATTGCACATTGAACCATTCAGTCCATAAGTGCTCATATCCCCTCCTCAGTAAATCCCGCAGCGTGTAGCGGCTAACGACACCAGTTCTGTGTTGGTTTATTAATCTTCTTTGGGTTCCTTCGTAGTGTTCTTGTTTGGCCACACCTCTTTTAACTTCCCTGTTCTTGCAGTCTGACCTTGGCTGTAGATTCAAGATCACCACTTGGTTTTCGCAAACGACTGACTTCTCTTATAGCATTCAGTCTATCAGCCTGGTCCACCCTCCACAGTAGCCTTACCTGCAAGCCTGTCAGCCTGCTGATTTCCTTGTACACCCGCATGTCCTGGCACAAAAATGAAACTAATCTTTGCCAGCCGTGACCGCCCCAGAGACAACAACCACTGTTCCTCGGACCTACCTCATCTCTATCATCCTGAGCATACTCACTGAGTCACTAAAGAAACATGCCCTAGTGAGTGTCTGTGTCTCAAACCATGTAACTTACTGCTTATGACTTACTGCTTATGTATATGACTTACTGCCATAACTTCCATAGTCAGCCTACTTGTGGCCAAGGCAAAAGTACCAGAATCTTCCTTCACAATTCTTCCTCCAGCCTGAGCCGTAAAGGCCCATGAACTTCTTAGGCGTCGAACGACCGACCCATTTGTGTAAATTACAGCATCACCTTTTAAAGACTCCTCGAAGATCACAACGCCTGTGCTTCCACCTCCACTACAGCCATATTTTCTTGTCTGCATTTTCTGTTTAGTTGGATGCAAACTGAAAAGGACGCACAGAACTCCGTTGGCACTTGTATCCACTCCTTGCCAGGTTCTAAGTCCTCAAGTAAACAAACCTGTTGAATGTCTTCGGCTTGACGTAAGTCGTAAGGCCGCAAATCATTAACACAGATTACCACAAGTACAAGGGTCTACAATCTTGCCCGTGCTAATGAATATTTACACACGCCAAGATTGCAAGTTTTGAAGTACCAGAAATTGGAAGGATACTGACATATGCAGATGATGTCCTTGTGTATAGGCCGGGGAAAGAAAGGACGCAAACGGCACAAGAGTTGGATATATATAATGTACATATTATTATACACACACACACAAGATAAAACGTGTCCCGAGCTGATAACTAGCAAGAAAACAAAAGTTCTCTGCTATAGTTACCTGCCCCTGATCGTTTGCAAACAATCCCGTGTCGATATCGAAGGCGGATCTGAGATTGTCATTCTATTTCTACCCGCAGGATTTACGTCTAAACTTCCAGTTGTAGGATTATGATGAATTAAAACAGGTACAGTGACTTTATTGTTTTTGTTTTATCAGTATGTTGTGACTAAAGTTACGATATTTTCCTTTAAACTAGATGTCAACATGTGAAAGCGTATCCTCTATCAACATTTAAGTTTTAAAGTTTAAGTAACAACCACTCACAGCAGTAGACACACACAGATCGTAGACTACGGGACCAAATTTCACTGTGTGATGTCACACTACCGACTGACAGTGTCAGTCACACAGTTCAATATAAGTTCACATGATAGATTATAGTTCATAGTTCATTCATTCTTTCTATTACTATATAATCACCTTCTATAATTAAATTATATTTTATTTATTATTATTAAGTACTAATGTATTTTATAACACAGATGTTCAGCATCGGTCTAAGTTGCTGGATATTTTCTAATTTTTATAGATTGTTTCTCAAGGCAAAGATGTTTTAAACACTATTTAATTTACTGTTTAATGGTATTATGTATATACCATTATATTATTTATATTGTTACTATTTTATATTATACTGGGTCATGGATAATAATTAATAGTTAGAAAGTCCTGTAACCCATGAAATGGATGCAAGGCTCAAATTCTTAGCCTTCAGTGTAATTCTAATTGTTGAATACTATTTACTAGTAAATTACTAATTGTATTATGTATACTGGATGGATGTTCGTCCATCACGAATGATGAGGACCATTCATTCATTGCATCTTTTAATTTGATGAAGAACGAATGACTTGCGCTTTAGATTGGATTATAGTGAGGAAGTGGTTGCGCAACTCCTTCAACCTCACTCTCTCGTCCGCGTATATCTGGTTCCAGTGGCAAGCATGGCAAGACGACTGGAGACGGACGCAGATGCAGTGGATGTTAGGCTGCCACCGGCCAGTTATCCCTGTATATATTGGCTCTCAAAATCAACTGGTAGCCTAGAGCCTCGTGCAAACGGCCCTTCTGTCAACTCCTTTAATTTTCAGCCTTAAGACAAGCGTAGTGACGAGCGATAAGCGTATGACTACTGGCAGGATCAACCAGATATCTATCGGACAGATGGACTATTCACACACACGCAGACCAAGTGTAGCATTACTAAAGCGCGCCCTCCCGGTACAAGGTGATAATGCAAAACCACTGGACGCCTACCGACGAGCTTTCAAGCTGTGTCGGCAGGACTGACCGAAAAGCTATACCAGCTTACTGACTGCAGGCCCACTTCTCATCAAGAGAGAGTGGGTGCTTATCGAGACTTTGTCGAACGGTCGTACAAATTTGCTCTTTTGCCCGCTCAAACCACGACCCTGGCTGCACGATGCAGTTACATTCTCAAAACGCCTGCCTCACTAACTTGCGTTGGCTGGGAAGATCCAATTTTGGTGCACCTCACACAGCCATCCGATACAACGAACACTAGATGCGGGACTGATCTTGCGAACCAGACCAGCCCTCACATTATGTATACTATTTATTAACTGGCTGCCATATATATTTCTTTACCTCTCAGTTTTTATATATTATTGTTCATACATATCGGTCAAGGACAGGTCCTATCCAGAGGCAAAAAAAAATAAACATAATTCAGGAGCCAGCCCCCTATTCTCAGGAGCCAATATATTGTTGTTGCAAATATTATGTAAACAAAAATGATTGAAAATCAGGTGTCAGGCAAATATTTCCTGGGCGTATGGTGACTGGCACCCTGGATTTTTCCAGACAGTTATTATTGACCCTTCCTCTGCCTCAGTTATTATTTTAACTTCTTCTGATTCATACATGTTTACTTGTAAAATAATTACTTTGGGCAGAAAGAGTTAAGAAATATGTGTGGCTAGAAAGTAACAAATCAATATGTTGTTAGTTGTTTGGTATTCAGTGAGTTAACTGTATGTTATTTCCAAGCTTTTTTCTAAACTCTATTGCTGTAATACTTGAATGTAGATGCTCACCTGCCAGCCTTGTGGTCATGAGTTCAATCCGTATAGAGATGGATTAGAATGTTAAAATCAGGCTGGGCTCTCTGCTCATGTGACACACATATTTAGCATTAATACATATCAATACAAGGTGGGGACTGCGCCTGGCCCTGCAGCCAGCAGGGTTAGGATCGGATAGCCTCTCCCAGGAGGGGTGAAAAGTGAAAATTAGTAGCCTGCCGATGACCCGAAGACTACACATGTCAACCCCACCTTCACATGGTTATCAGTTATCAGTTAGGGTATCTTCATTGCACTCCGGACATGTCCATAGGTTCTCAGATCCTCCCCCCAGCATATGCATCAACGTCCGGTGGCTAATAGTGCCAGTTCTGTGTTGGTTGATGAGGCGCCTTGTTTTCCCAATGTACCTCTCGCGTCTGGTGCCGATTCTTACTCCCAAGTCTTTCATCCTGGACAGCGATGTGGATTCACTGACATCAAAGTCCTCTGTTCTCACCATATCTTTGAGGACGTTAATAACATCGGCACGATCCATGGGCTGGCCATCTACAGGGGGTGCAGAGCCAGCCAGTTTATCAGCTCGTTCATTTCCCTCGACTCCCGCATGTCCCGGGATGAAGATGAAGGTGACTTTACGGACAACAGACTTCCGCAGCGAGTCAGTCCACTGTCTACGTACAGATCCAGCTTTGACCTTCTGAATCATGCTCATTGAATCACTTAGTACACACACGTTGGTATAATGCTGTGATTCCAGCCATATGAAAACCTGTGTAACTGCCTTAACCTCCATCGTCATGCTGCTCGTGGTCATAGAGTGGGCACCACTGGATTCTTGAACGGTTCAGCCTGCTGGACGGGCTGTAAATGCCCACGCACTTCTCTGCTGCTTTACAACAGATCCATCTGTATAGATGAGCACTTCGGGGCTATCTGAGTGTTCATAGATGAGCGCGTTAACCTCTGCATTGACAGCGGCAGGGTTCTGCTCTCTGCACCACCTGTCGAGTGTGATAATGCAGGAGAAAGTGCACTTAAAAGCTGGAGGCACTGGCACCCATTCCTTGCCGGGGTTGATACTGGTAAGACTGCAGACCTGTTTTGACGACATCTTCCGCCCAACCCATCCATGATTTGCCCCTCTTTAGCCTGTCACCCTTTTCTCTGAATATAGCGTCATGCAGAGGGTGCTGCTCATCTGCACTTATTTTTAAGTATGCACGAGCTCTCCAGATCTTGATCCTGTGTTCCATTGTTGGGAAGTCAAGGAGGTATCTCATTGCTACACAGCTGGTGTCTCTCGTGCAGCCTAAAATGATGCGCATGGCTTTGTTTTGTACCTTTTCAAGTCTTCCAATCTGTGAAGGGCTGACAGTGAGGATGGCCAGGGCATACTCGATGCGTGAAAACACTAGTCCTTGGAACAGAAGTATTAGCAGTCTTTGCTCGATATTGGCAGTCGCCATGACTCTCATTGCTGACAAACCTTTTCGAGCTTTCGAGCTTCACATGGTGTAGACTGGGAAACCATGACTGTGAGGTCATGGGCTAACGGGGCTATGGCTCGCCATAGGGGATGGACTCCCTATGGTCAGATTTTTGTCCTAATCCTGCGACTGGCCTAGCATTCTGGTAGGTGATCTTCATACTGCTCGTAGAAAAACTAAGAAGTATAAACGGATATAGACCTGGCAATGTTAATGAATTATGAGATAGATCAGTGGTTAAAAAAATAGGCACAATGAACGTCTGCGGTTTTAATATAAAGAAGAACTTTTAGAAACAATGGAAGAGAGGAAAATTTGACTGATGGGAATAGCGGACACCAGAATAAAAGGGGAAGGATACAAGGAGATCCACCACAGTTATACGTTTGCCTACTCTGAAGTGGAACAGCAAGAAAGGGCAAGACACGGTGCGGGAACAGTCATTGCACCACGGCTAGCAAGACGAAATACTAGAAATAAAATATATATCAGAAAGAATCATAACAGTGAGAATAACAGAACAAACAATTACAATATATGTACAAATATACGCACCATGTAATACAAACAATAATGAGCAAGAATGTGAGGAATTCTACGAAGACATCCATGACATGCTAAATAAAGTAGATAAGCAGGACAACATCATAGTTATGGGAGACTTCAATGCATGACTAGGACACAACAGAGCGGGCATAGAAAAACATCTTGAAGCATTTGGAGACCAAAATAATGAAGGAAATGATAACGGAAGTAGACTGATAGAGCTATGCAGCCAACACGACCTCTATATAACTAACACATTCTATAAACACAAAGACTCACAAATATACACCTGGTATAAATGGAATGATTTAGATACTAAATGCCAAATTGATATTATATTAAAAGAAATAACAGAAAAAGAAATAGATTCAAGGGCGGTGCCCAACTTAAGTATAAACACAGACCACAAAGCAGTCGTTGCCACAATAAGAACCATCAGTAGAAAAAAGCAAAGACCAGGAAAATACATGCCATGCGAATCAGTAAACTTAAAAAGCCTTAAACACGAGGCAGTGAGGGAAAATTAAGAGAAAGAACTAACTGAAATCTTTGTAAAATTACCCTATAGAAAGAAAGACAGTGGAAGAAGAATGGGAGATGTTCAAATCAAGCATTTTAAATACTGTAAAATAACATGTGGAACCACGAAAAAACGCAAAACACGGATCAAGAAAATAACAAGCTGGTGGAACGCAGAAGTAAAGAAAGCTGTAAAAGACAAAAAGAACAAATATAAAAAGTGGTCGAAGAGCAAACAGGAATTCGATTACATAGAATATAGAATAGCGAGAAGACGTGAATAAAATAGTAAAGAGAGAAAAACAAAAAGACTGGGAGGAGTATGGAGAAACCCTAAATAAAACTACAAGAAGGCAACTAGAAACTTCTACAAAAAGATAAGTGCAATGAGAACCAGAGGAGAACCCTTTGACTCAACTCAAATAATTAACAGCAAAAATGGAGAACCAATAAGTGAACAAAAACAAATCCTAATAAGATGGAAACAGTACTTCAAACAACTTCTCAACATCCCATCAGATGTCACAGGAATTCAAGAAACCAACACAGATGCCACCGAAGAACTAGAACCAGACATACTGAAAGAAGAAATTATAGAAGCCATCAGATTAGCCCCATTGAACAAATCACCGGGACAAGATGAAATACCAAATGAACTAATTAAAGCAGTAAGAGAAGTAGGAACAGCATGGCTACATAGACTATTCAGCCATGTTTGGGTAGAACTACAGACACCATGAGACTGGGGAAACACCATAATTATCCCAGTTTGGAAAAACAAAGGCAGCAAAAGAGACTGCACACAGTACAGAGGTATTTCACTATTGAGTCATACTGGGAAAATATTTTGCAAAATTCTTGAGAAAAGATTACGAACTACTTTAGAACCCCAGCTAAGCAAAATACAACTTGGATTTAAGAAAAACAAAGGATGCATAGATGCCATTTTGCTCTTAGACAACTTATAGAAAAATCAATTCAAATTCAATGAAACACTCTACTTAGCCTTTGTCGACCAAGAAAAGGCATTTGATAGAGTAGATAGAAACAAGCTGTGGGAAATCCTTAAACAATATGGAGTGAGTACACATCTAACAAACCTATGTAGAAGCTTATACAACAACAGTGAATGCATAGTGAGAGCAACTGGAGGACACTCAGAACCCTTCACCATAAGATCTGGAGTACGACAAGGTTGTGTCCTGTCCCCTCTCTTGTTCATAACATATATAGACAACATATGTAAAGATACCAGCCAAACAGAGACCACAAGAACACAGCATGACGAGAACACAGAAGAAAAACCATCTTCAAATCTAACCATTAGAGAACTACTGTTTGCGGACGACCAAGCACTAATAGCAAAATCAGAAGCTGAATTACAAGACCACATGAATAGTCTAAATGAAATGTGTAGAGAACATCACATGAAAATTAGCACAAGTAAAACAGAGGTAATGACTGTAACTAAAGAAGAAAAAGCAACAACGATTCACCTAAACGAACATCCCTTGAAACAAGTAAAGAGTTTCAAGTACCTAGGAAGTATAATATCATCAAATGGCAAATCAGAAGACGAGATCGAAAATAGATGCAATAAGGCAAACCAACTCATTGGACAAATGGCACCAATACTAAAGAACAAACATGTATCAATAACTACTAAGAAAGCACTTTACAACACAATCTTCCTACCAACTCTATGTTACCAATGCCAAACCTGGACAATGACAGAAACAGAGAAAAGAAAAATCACAACAACAGAAATGAGATTCCTGAGAAGAATACTCAATATATCAAGAAGAGATAAGATCAGAAATGCAGAAATCAGGACTAAAGTGGGGGTTGTATCTGCACTAGATTTTATTAGAAGGCAGCAAGTCAAATGGCTTGGCGATGCAAGTAGGTTACCAACTAACAGTATATCACAACAAGCAATGATGTACAGACCAGAGGGAAGCAGAGGAAGAGGCTGACCATGTAAATGATGGATGCAGGGAATAACAGAGTCCATGGGAATATCGATACATGAAGCCCAAAACCGGCACTCTCCCACTGTTTATACTTCACCTCGACACCACAAGGTACAAGAGAAACAAGATGAGATGAGATGATGAGACATATAAATATCTGCTGATTAAGGCTCACGGATGTGTCTTGAGTATGCTGGTTTTTCTTTTGCTAATCTGTAACTGGTTCTGTGGCTTATGGGATGGTGAAGCTGTTTTACAATTCCCCTTCATGTGAAGTACACGGTTCAAAATAATCAGCGGACGATATGGAAGCAGACCGCTTCATGTTAATTTTGATGGTATGAGGCATCGATTGTTCAGAAAGCAATGGCAAACTATCTAACATTTCCTATTAAATCACAGTCAGCCAATAAATGCTTGGGTTGATTGCAATGTTCCGTAAAGCACATGCAGCTAATTTAATCAGTAACCAATAACTGGTAACTGATAACCAGTAACTGATAAACAACAATTAATAACCAACCTCCAACAGTAGTTAGTTGCATATCCTTTATAGGATGCTGCAGTCAATCCCTGCATTTATTGGCTATTTGTGATTTCTTGGCAAGTTTATATTCAGTTGTTTGCCATTGCTTTCTGAATGATCGGCATTCGTACCATTTCATAAAAACCAACGCAAGGCAGTCTGCTGGAATAGCCATGTTTAAAATGCGGTATGCGGGATTATGAACTGTGTAAGGACGATCCCCTTTTCCACAGAGCTGGCAACAATCAGTAACCAACAATTAATAACCAACAACCAGCCACCAGTAACCGACAATTAATAACCAACAACTAGCAGCCAACAACCTGTAACCAACAATTAATAACCAGCAACCAGTAACCAACAATTAATAACCAACATCCAGTAACCAACAATTAACAACCAACCAGTAACCAACAATTAATAACCAGCAACCAATAACCAGCCACCAACAACCAGTAACCAACAATTAATAAATAATGACCAGCAACCAACAACCAGCAACCAATAATTAATCACCAATAACCAACACTTAATAACCAACAACCAGCAAACAACCAGCAAACAACCAGCAGCAACCAACACTTAATAACCAACAACCAGTAACCAACAACCAGCAACCAACAACCAGTAACAAACAATTAATAACCAACAACCATCAATGAATGACCAACAACCAGTAACCAACAATTAATAATCAACAACCAGTAACCAACAATTAATAACCAATGACCAGTAATAAGTAACTAACAACCAGTAACCAACAATTAATAACCAACAATCAGTAACCAACAATTAATAACCAGTAACCAACAATTAATAACCAACAACCAGTAACCAACAATTAATAACCAATGACCAGCAATAAGTAACTAACAACCAGTAACCAACAATTAATAACCAACAACCAGTAACCAACTATTAATAACCAGTAACCAACAATTAATAACCAGCAACCAACCACCAGCAACCAACACTTAATAACCAACCACCTGCAGCCAACACTTAACTGATTCGCTGCCGACCGCCAACCGATTGCCGAACAGTCTCAACTGTTTTGTCCCTTCGTTAATTTGTGCGGTCCGTTTGTTTCTTTCGTTTGCGATCCCTTGCTCAATTTTAATACCCTGAAACGAATTTTTACGCCGAAAGAAGGTTTTTCATTTACACAGGCCACGAGTCATCGACATTTGGTGACTAAATCGTGTGGATTTGTTTACAAATTGTGTTAAAAAAGCTGTAGTTACTCGCGGTTTTAGGAATTGCATGGGTCCTTGATTTTCGGCCTCATTTACATCAGATAAAAGTTTTAAACAATGTTAGATTGTAGTTATTCTTATTTAAAGGAAATTTGGAGAACGATTCTAAACTGATAGCACACGTTAAATGTGTTTTTTTTCCGGTTAAAATGTATTATTTATGAATGTAAACAAACAAACTAACTCTTAGCTGCTAACCATGAAGGTTTGTCATCATGATGAATTAGCTGATGGGCCACACTTGTGCCCCTAAAGTTTGCTTTGCCTACCACAAAGTATTTAAATAATTAAATTCAAAGAATAATAATTATAACTAACTAAAAAATAGCGTACATTTTGTGTTTATCGGCAGAAAACGGTCAAAACATGTCTCTTGATTTTCTGACATTTTCCATTTTATGTGACAATGATGCGCTTCAAAATAGGATGTTTTTATTGTAATTTATTGGTGTTATGGAGCCGTTCTAGTGATTTTTGTGTAGCAAAGTGGTGTAGTTATCATAATTCAGTAAGTTTCATTGGATTTTAAACACCGTCGGATCAGTGGCGCCTTGGTAAGTGGAAATTTCACGTACTTGTCACCTCTGTCATCAGTTTATTTTTTACAACATCTGTTAATATTATTATTATATTTCTAACTTTTAGCAACAGTAACAATACCAATGTGTTCCTTGTGCAATGTCCTTTAATTTGATATATAATACAATATATTTACTACCAATTTAACAATGTTTAGACCAATATTGTGGCATACCCCTACTTCCCATTTTCTGCCATCAATTTCTGCTTGGGCAAAACCCATGTTTTGTTTGGCACTCAATCAGTTAATAACCAACAACCAGTAACCAACAAGCAACAACCAGTAACCAGGAACCAACAACCAGTAACCAACAATTTATAACCAGCAACCAACACTTAATAACCAACAACCAGTAACCAACAAGCAACAACCAGTAACCAGGAACCAACAACCAGTAACCAACAATTAATAACCAGCAACCAACACTTAATAACCAACAACCAGCAACCAACAAACAGCAATGGGGAGCAAAGGCTCTCAACAAACCCACACAGAGCCCTTTGTATGCTTATCCAGCTCAGTTTTCTGTGGGACGAGGCAGCCAGTCTCAGGCCAACTCTCTTTATTCACCCCTTACAACATGCATGGTAAATTCCATCCATCTATCATATGCCATGCCGGTAAGCATGGGCGGTCATGTTCTGCCATCTCACTCGAATCACCAGAGTCGTGGATCATCTCCTGCGTTCCTGTCTCGACCATGCCATGTGGCCAAGCCATCCAGACATTTACTTCTCGGTCTTCCCCTTGGTCTCTTCCCTTCAATCTTGCCAGTTGTCACCAAGTTTTCCAATTCATTTCTTCTCATAACATGCCCAAAAAATTTTGACTGTCTTTGTCTAATGACTCTTAACTGGTTTAAGGTAGATTGCATGGTAGATTACAGAGTAATAATTAGTTGGTGTGTTGGTTGGATGAGTAGTTTGTTGGTTGGTTGGTTGGTTGGTTAGTTGGTTGGTTGATAGTTGGTTGGTTGTTGTTGGCTGTTAGTTCATTGGTTGGTTGGTTGTTTAGTTTGTTGGTTGGTTGTTTAGTTGGTTGGTGGTTGTTAGTTGTTAGAATAGATTATCCTCAGCTATGAACATTAGTCCATAGTACCAGATCCTCCACTCACTATGTCCCTCAGGTGTAGTGATGACGATTTTCTCTGTAATTGACAGTATCTTGGATTCCTGACATGGCACTCTCTCAGCTGTATGCATGGACATATTGAACTATTAGTCCATAAGTACTCAGATCCTCCACTCACTATGTCCCTCAGCGTGTAGTGACTGACGACACCTTTTCTCTGTTAATTGACAGTTCTTCTTTGACTTCCTGCATGGCACTCTAGTCTAGCTTGATGCTGTTTAAAACAGATGTTTTTGCAGTCCTGTCAAAGTTGCAGAATCACATCCATCTCTTGCGTCATTTACTCAGTGGAGTAACTGTTCTTTTCTTCCCTTAAGGGCCCCCGTAACACGTGTGCAACGAAATGTGTTCACTCTACCTGAATAATTGCCTTCTGTGAGAATATATGGTACACATATGTTATTAAGCAGTTCCTATTGACAAATTTGTGCATTGATTTTTAGATAGTTTTTAACAGTGCTAACTATATCTCGTTTATGTGTAGCTTATTCTAACTGCCGGAGTATTGATTTGAAAGGGTGTGGTTTGAACAAACACTGGTGTCCTAGTGGGTAAATATAGAAGCAGATCATTGTCATTATTATCGTTAAATATATGTGTGAGTATAGATTCTGGAAGTGTTCATCTGAAAGGTATTATGTGACGGGAGTATGTTATACTAAAACAGAAGCATTGTTGGAATTGATTAAATGTTTGGTGACACGCACTTGTGGTAATTGATTGTAAGAGCATCCTGTGCTGTAGCTGTTTTTCTGTGGTATGAGAAAGTGATGAATTTATTTAACTCTTTTTGTTTCATTCAGATGCTGCTTGAATTCGTTCTGTCTTAGGCAGTGGTTGCATTAAACCATACATGTACGGGTCTATAGAGCATTCAAAAATAGTCCTATTGGACAGATGTGTTAAAGGACAATTATTAAAGGTTGTTAATCGGCAAAAGAAGTGCCTATAGGTTCTTAGCTAAGGTTATTGGATGTGTGTTTAGTGCAGGAGAGCCTGGCATATGATACCTTGACATCTAGTCTGAGAATGGAGGTGGAAGCAGTCACTGCAGCGTTCCTTTGGCTGGAGAATAAACAGCACTTACATGTGAAGATTTTAATGGACTCACTGAGAATGCTGAGAAGGCTTAAGACAGGCATGTTTCATGCAGAGTGGGTTGCTTCAATTGAAAAATAAACATAGGGAGTATCCGTTGGATTTTTTCCCCAGGACATGCTGGTGTGTTGGGAAATGAGCAAGCAGACAGATTGGCTGGGTCTGCACCTCTGGGTAGGGTTTAGGTGCATGATAAAGCAGATGTGGTCAGAGCCCTTTAGGATCAAGTGAATGGTGTGGAAGAATAGATACATCATGGACAGACGAGAATGGTGTAGCAGGGAGTGATCAGAGTGTCTGGCCAACACTCAGTACTCCAAGAAAACACCAGATGGACACATCAGAACACAACTGCAATCATTAGTATTGAGACTCCTCGCTGGTTGTTGAAGATGAGGACATAGTGCGTATGGGAATCTTCCACATGCCTGTTGTGTCAGTTCTGGACTCAACTAGAATATAGTGGGTTAATGTAACAATTGCATGGGGCAGAAGTAGTATTGGTCACATTGTATGAAGACACAAATTGTAAAGATAAACTAACAGAGAGAGAACGAGAGTGGAAAGCAGAGAGAGAAGATACTGGACAGTCTTGCATCATGACGTCAATTCCCCCACCGGTTGAGAACCACTGTGCTAGAGAATGGAAGCTGTGTAAAGGTGTTATTGCCAGTGCCAGTTGGTAAGACGCTTGATGATTATAGCAATGATGATGCTGCAATATGCAGTGTATCTGGAGTTTGTAGTGGAATGGGTGATGTGGTTAACTGGTATCAGTTGTACACTATACAAAATCGGGAACTTTGTTCTTGTTGATGTCATTCAGTTTTATAAGAATCAAAGACTTTTCACATCGAAGACTACACATATTGTGCCTTCCTGTTCATGTTGCTTGTCTTCTGTCTTAAAGGCACCATCTTGATATGTTGGGCTGTCATTGTCACTGTTCTTCAACACTTACCTGTTCCACACTCACCCTGTTCACCACTCACCCTGTTCAACACTCACCTGTTCACCACTCACCTGTTCAACACTCACCCTGTTCAACACTCACCCTGTTCAACACTCACCTGTTCAATACTCACCCTGTTCAACACTCACCTGTTCAACACTCACCCTGCTCAACACTCACCCTGCTCAACACTCACCCTGTGCAGCATTCACCTGTTCAAAACTCACCCTGTTCAACACTCACCTGTTCAACACTCACCTGTTCAACACTCACCCTGTTCAACACTCACCCTGTTCAACATTCACCCTGTTCAACACTTAGCTACTCAACATTCACCCTGTTCAACACTCACCTGTTCATCATTCACCCTGTTCAACACTCACCTGTTCAACACTCACCCTGTTCAACACTCACCCTGTTCAACACTCACCTGTTCAACACTCACCCTGTTCAACATTCACCCTGTTCAACACTCACCTGTTCAACATTCACCCTGTTCAACATTCACCTGTTCAACACTCACCTGTTCAACACTCACCCTGTTCAACACTCACCCTGTTCAACATTCACCCTGTTCAACACTCACCTGTTCAACATTCACCCTGTTCAACATTCACCTGTTCAACACTCACCATGTTCAACACTCACCCTGTTCAACATTCACCCTGTTCAACACTCACCCTGTTCAACACTCACCCTGTTCAACATTCACCCTGTTCAACATTCACCCTGTTCAACATTCACCCTGTTCAACACTCACCTGTTCAACATTCACCCTGTTCAACATTCACCTGTTCAACACTCACCCTGTTCAACACTCACCCTGTTCAACATTCACCCTGTTCAACACTCACCCTGTTCAACACTCACCCGTTCATCATTCACCCTGTTCAACACTCACCCTGTTCAACACTCACCCTGTTCAACATTCACCCTGTTCAACACTCACCCTGTTCAACACTCACCTGTTCAACACTCACCCTGTTAAGGAGTATAGACCACACCATTTGTCTATGTTCAGCCTGTAAACACACAGTCACATGAAAGTCACATGAAAGCAAAACTGGTACCAAACTTAGAATATTTACGTCTCATGTTAAATCATTACCACTGTGTGGTTCAGAAACATGGACAATGGCTACAGCAATCCTGAATAAACTACAAATATTCATTACCTTGTGCCTGTACAGAATAGAGGACTACAATAGTATGACAGAATCACTAAAGCAGAGCTTCAGGCAAGAACTAGACAGGTTAATTGAACCAGGATGGGATACAATCATGCTGAGGCTGGATAGGACACACATTGAGAGTTGCTGATAGGACAAGAACTAGGAAGTCCTTCTGTAGAACCCACAGGCCAAACACAGTGGAGGGAGACTTATAAATACATGGAAAAGAGAGAAATAATATAAAGAATGCATGAAGGGAGATGAGGAGATAGTAAAAGAGAGGATGGAGGTCTTTGATCCAATGAGGATAAAGGCTTAAGGAGAACAGAACAGAAGATGTTGTGAACTGCATGTGATTACATTCACTTCTCAACTCTTTCTATCCCAAGCAATGCACTATATTCATTTAGCTATTGCTGGATTGTATAAAGTATAACACATGCTATGTTATTATATATTTTATGTTTGGTTTCAGCATACTTAGTAAATCTGGCTAGATATTTGAAGATCCAACATGATATATGTTGCACCTTTGAAAGTAATACACCCATTCTTTTTCCACTGTGGTTGATTTGTCCATTGTAGACACAGAATGTCTTCTCAGGGCTTCAGAACTAGAGTATCTCACTGTCATGCTTGAAGTTGTTGTGTTCTGTTTCAGAAATAACGTGGCCAATTGTGGCCAATCTCGACTGCTGACTTTTCTATCAAGAGAATAGCAGAAATGTTTCACATCCGTGATTATCACAGTTCGGTTATCAAATTTGTTGACCTCCGGGACCCGTCGGACATATGGGACCTCGGAGAAACCATTGGGGAGGGGACCTATGGCTTGGTTCACCTGGGCACGAACAAAAGTACAGGTAGGCTAGCTTTGAATCTCTTTAATGTGCCTACAATTGTCATCATCATATAGCAGGAAGGTCAGCATGGCCAAATGGATAAGAACACATGCTCTTAAGCTTCCGGTGTGCTGATACCGAGGTAGCAGGTTCAACTCCTATACAGGTCGGTTGGACTAAAATGTTGATTTGGGGATGTAAATTAAAAGTACCTCAGAAGTTGGAGTGGATTCGCCTCATGGCAAGGAACACTAGTAATAGGGAACAAACTTTTATTTTCAAAGGGTCACAAATTGGGCTGCAGGTCCGTCTTACATTCAGCCCTTCCAATCACTTATCTTTTGTTCATCTTTGTACATGTTACATTCACATAGGAAAAAGAAAACATTGTCAAATGAATGGGAAATCCACATGCAAAAATTAATCCAGCGCACTAGACGTAGCAGTGTGTGTATGGACTAAGCTTGAGTTCAAAGTGAGCAGACAAAAAAAAATTATGTAGCAGGCCATTACAGAACATAACTCTCATTAACTCTCGGGGAGTCTCCGTGGTGAAGTGGTCAAGCCGTTTGACTCGGGCTTTGAAGGTTGTGGGTTCAATTCCGGGCCTGCGTCCTTCGGTTCACGAGTGAAATTTTTCAGAGACTCCTGTGGGTCGCCGCTAGAGCTACGGAGTTTGTGCTTCGTGCGACACTTTCTGTGCTGCGGAAAGAGACAGTGCCATATGGGTGCCATAGACCTAGATCAGGCTATGAATTGAGAGACACAATTTGCACAACATGAGTTAAAGAAGATTGGGAAAATGTGCAAGACGTTTTAGGTGCAAGCGCGAAGGCGTCACAAAAACGTCACTGAGAGAGGAGTTAGACTTGGGCTGCCGTCCAGTTCGGACGCGGCATGTCTTTGCAGCATGGCTAACATATTATGTTATGCCGCTTACTGTTAGTGTAGAGTGTGTGTTCTCAAGTGTTTTCCTGTGGAGCGATTGAGTTTGGTCGACATGTGACAGGAGTCGTCAGATTAAAGTGGAGTATGAAAACCCACATCGTTTTGGTGAAGGTTTGTTAGTGACCGTTATTTGGTTATCGCTTTTCATTTAAAGAACAAGGAGCTTTGGAAGGTATGGATAGATAAAAATGTGTTATCCCTGATACCCCTTAGACGTAGCATCGACTTAGCTCCTTGGCATTGGGATACAAGCCAGTGCAATGAAGTTGACCCTGTCGACTTTTAAGCGACTTTTTAAAAAATAACTCTCATTAACGGCCACCAAAAAGTTCTCGATCCTTTGCTGGTTCTCTTGTCTCATGCGTTTTTATGCTCAAATTGTCTGGATTGTCTTGTGTTCATCTTCATGCTGGTCCACCCCAGCCTCATGCTCTCTCATGCTCAAGGTGTCTGATTGTCCTGTGTTCATCTCCAGGTTGGTTCTCCTGTCTCATGAATGTTCATTCTCAAGGTGTCTGATTGTCCTGTGTTCATCTTCAGGCTGGTCGGCCACTGCCTGGTCTTCCAGGAACTGTTCCTTCCACCACAGCACTGTGACTTTAACATGGCCAAAGTTTTAAAGTTTCTGGGTCATGGTGCAGTTTATGAGTTTGTTGTTTTTGATGTCCTTGAATAATGAAGTACATGACATCATCAAAAATGTGCTCTACAGCTCATCGTGAAGCAATATGCAGCAAATGGCTGTTGTCTTCTGGAGTAATTCTTTGCAATCCAAACAGAATAGTTTTATCAACAAAATAAAGAATTTTTTTGGTTGAACAAGCATTTCGAAATGGCATTGCAGAAGGCATTTGACAATATGAAGAGACGTGTACAGTCATGTCTTGAAGCCTGTGTTATAATGAATACTTCATTGGTACTTTCCAGCTTTATCATAACAGCATTAGACCATAGCAGAGACTCATCTCATCTCATCTCATCATGTTCCTCTTGTACCTTGCAGTGTCGAGGTGAAGTATAAACAGCGGGAGAGTGCCCACTTATGGGCTTCATGTATCGATATTCCCATGGACTCTGTTATCCCTGCGTCCATCGTTTACGTGGTCGGCCTCTTCCTCTGACTATTGTAACTAATTTAATGAATTTTTAAGCACATTTTTGATGACGTCATGTACTTCATTTTTTAAAATTGTTCTACATACAAAGTGTAGTGAGACTATACAAACACCCTATCTTTTCTCTGGCAACAACTCTGCATGTGAGCCATGGACCATTTTGCAATCAATAAAGAAGGAAGTTGAGACTGTACACGTCTCTTCATATTGTCAAATGCCTTCTGCAATGCCATTTCGAAATGCTTGTTCAACCAAAAAAATTCTTTCTTTCATTGATAAAACTATCCTGTTTGGATTGCAAAGAATTACTCCAGCAGACAACAGCCATTTGCTGCATATTGCTTCACAATGAGCTGTAGAGCACATTTTTAATGATGTTATGTACTTCATTATTCAAATTTGTTTCTACATAAAGTGTAGTGAGACAGTAAAAACAACCTGCACTTTAACAATTACTGGTGTTGTGCCACAAGTCCTTAATGCTGTTTAGTCTCTGCATTGCAATGGCCAGTTCACACAATATGCTTTTAATTTATGATGCTAATTAAGATTAGTGAGTCAACATTTTACAGGTTCTATATTTAATCAGTGTAATGCATTTAAGCATTCTTATTGTGATACATATGGTCTATTGAAGCGTTGAAGTGCTATATAGAACCTGTACTGGTGTATGCATGTCAAACATAAACAATAAGCAGACACGCTGAGAAACATCTAATGGCCATGGAAGTGTGGTTTCTGAAGAAAATGCAAAGAATACCATGGGTGGACAGAAAAATGAATTAGTTCCTCAAGAAAAATTTGGAAACTGTAAATTGATTAGAGAAGTTAGATATCAACAGCCAAGATTTTTTGGATTATAAGGTGAATTAAACTAGAAAACATAGTGACAGCTGACAGAATTGATGGGAAAAGAGCATGGGGAAGACAGACAGAAAAATACCTGGAAGGCTGGGACAATAACACAGACCTGATCCAAGACTGTTGTTTGTGTCAGCGCTTATCAGCATGACACATGATGATGATGATGTGGTGATTATTCGTGACATTTAAAATACCACTCACTTTACATGTAAACACAACTCCAAGGAAATTAAATTGGCAGCAAACATGAAGAAATAGAAATTGGAGAGCACTCTTAAATAACAGTTAATTAACAGTCATGTCATTTTGTTTTTGATTATTGTAAAAGTGTCTTGTTTCCTTCTTTAATTATTGATCAGTTTTTAAATGTTTGTGAATTTATTGCGAGTTTCATTTCTCCATGTGAGTTTATAATAATTCAGTGGTATGTGAGTTTATAATAATTCAGTGGTATACGTGTTTCTGTTTTCACACACTACCAATGGTATACATTTTTCCCTTTTCGCTTACATAATTAATTATTTCTTCCTTCTTCCTTATAGTGATTAATTTATAATTTATATATTCATTTATTCTTTCATTCATGCCTTTGGTCATTTGTTATTCCATTTCCTTTGCATAATTAATTAATTATGCTTTCCTTTACTTATTAATTTCTTCCTGTCTTCATTCACTCATTTATTCATTCATTCATGCATTTATTTATTCATTCACCATATATTTGTTCATTCATTCACGTCTTCATTCACGCTTTTATTCATTAATGTATTTCTTCCTGTATTCATTCACTCATTCCTTGATGTATATATAAATCAATCATTCAGTCAATCAATTCCTTAATTAATTCCTTGATTTATTAATTATTTATGCATTCATTCATTGGGTCATTCATTCATTCATTCATTCATTCATTCATTCATTCATTCATTCATTGGGTGTTTCATTCATTCATTCATTCATTCATTCATTCATTCATTCATTCATTCATTCATTTTTTCCCCTTGGTTCAGTCATTCTTTTATTTATTAATCTATTTGATTAATGAAAGCACAATTTATTACCTGGCATATTACACTGCATCTTATCAGCTGCACACTGCAGAAATCATCATCATCATCATCATCATCATCATCATCATCATCATCATCATCATCATCATCATCATCATCTTCCACTCTTGTCATCAAGCAGCGTGGGAAGGAATAATTGGTGTTCCAGCACCCAATGGGTGGCACTGCGGAATTCACCCAACCTAAAACAAGGAATCCTTCAAACTGATAAAACACTATAATTAATTATTACACTTCTGATCTGGAAGTTCAGAGATACCTTATAGACTTATTGTGATATATATCACACATTGAACACCCACAAACCCATGCACATCCACCCACACGTAGCATGATTTGCCATGGGGCAATTTCAGTAGAAGCCACTTATGGATTTCAACCAAAAACCTTCTCTTTAGACAGCAGTAGTACCACCACTTGTCTGTAAAGACACCAGAGTTTCCTATCAAGTTTCCTGTTTTGTTTATGAAAACAGGAGAAACGGTTGCCATCAAGGTTATGGAGTCGGTAGCTGAGGTGGTAGAAGAAATTGAGGAAGAGTTCCGTATCCTGAGAGATCTTGGAGGTCACCCTAACATGCCCAAATTTCATGGCATCTTTCTGAAGAGGGATGAGAGGATAGGGGAGGAGCAAGTATGGATTGTTATGGAGGTATGATTTCTGTTTTATCAATCAATCAATCAGTCAGTCAGTTATATCACTTTCTCCCTCTTGCCCTCCTTTCTTCAACTTTTCTCCCCAGTGTGGTTTTTATAAGTGTGTTATATCTTCTTATGTAGTTCTGTCGGGGGCAAAAAGAAAATCCTAACCTGCACAGTTCGCGGCGACTGCACTAGCCAGGCGCCCTTAATTTCTCAGGCTCAAAGACCCCTCTGCCATACACCGCAAGGTACTATATTGGCAGTAAATGACAGTTGACAGTAGTTCATGTGTCTCTTTTTTAAATGTCTTTCATCAGGTATCTTTTCATTTCAACCTCTCAAGGAACTCTGTATTTGTTGTTTCCATAAATTGTGACATATTATTCTACATATCCACAACTCCTGGGCCCCAGTGTGATCTTCCAATTGATTGGCCAGACTTCTGCACCATATAATAGTGTTGAATGTATGTAACATCTGATAATTCTCATTGTTTATATTATTATCTCTCCAGAAGTCAATATATTTTCATGTTGTTGAATACATTTTTGGCCATTCCTATTATTCTCTTTTTGATGTGTGCCATCATCTGTTATTACATGTCTAAGATAGGAAAAACGTGGTAGTTGTTCAAGTTTTTCTGTATAATACTGTGGTATTTCCCTATATTACTGTGGTAAAATCTTGAAATTTGCAGATGATGTGCTGGTGTACAGACAGGGCAGAGATAGGGAAAGTTTGGCTGCAGATTTACATTTGGCAGTAAACAGGGTGATAGAGTTGTGCAGGGACCAGGGGCCGTTATAAACCCAGACAAGGCATCAGTTGTGTAGTATTCCCTGGATAACCGGATTGTGAAGGCAGATGTCCCATGTATTATATTAAATGGATGTCCTCTTAGTAGAGAGAGTAAATTGAAGTACTTGGGTATCACCTTTGACAGGTATATGTCTTTTAAAGATTATGTGGAGGCTTTGGTGGTGAAGGCTGGTAAGGGATTTAATGCTTTGAGGGCAATGGCAGCAGCCGAGGTAGAGCAGAGGATGCTTTACAGGCTCTTTCAGCAGTTAATAATGTCTGTCATTGAGTATGGTTTGGAGTTCCTGACAGTATCAAAGAGCCAGCTTGAATGGTTGGAGCACATACAAAATGCGACCATGCGGGTGATTCTGCGATGCACAAAGGTCACACCAATTATGTGCACAAGGCATATCCTGGTGCTATCAACAATGGCGGATAGGCATAGGGTCCTTCAGGTTAAATGGTACCTGAGAGTTGCTGCTGGTAGGAATCACCCATTGCATGAAGCCATGGATTATGGTCAAGGGTCATAGACTAAGACGAGGCAGGTCCTGGATGGCACAGGCGGAACTTTCTATATGTTAGGTTTGTGATCTTAGAGACCATCAATCATGAAAAAGAGTTGGTTGAAGTACAGGCAGACAGGACAGACTGGCACAATGTAATAATAACACTGGGTCATGAGTGCAGAGAATGGGCAGTGGACCACACTGAATTTGAAGTGCAACAACTGATCCAGAGTAACACACATGAAGGTGACATAGTCATCTACACCGATGGGTCAGTGGTGAGAAACAGACGTAGTGGTTGGTGTTTTATTGCAAAGGCTAATGGATGAGTCTTGAAAAAGGAGAGTCTAACATATGAGACTATGACCTCCAGCATGAGAATGGAGTGGAAGCAGTGCACTGTGGGGTCCATAGAAAGAACTTTCTAGTCATACACTTTAAGGGTTTTTCTCATTGTGTGTCCTATACAGTCTTTCTTCACTTCTTGATTTGTTGGAATTTGATTAGTTCATTTCACTAGCTCAGAATTAGTGAATGAATTGTCTTACCATTTTGGCCTTCTGTTCTGCAGAGATACACAAGTTAGTGAATATTTGTAGTTTATTAATATATATTTTAGTTGTTCTCTTAAAGTGTTTGATCCATACAGCAGCACTAATTTAATTTTAAAGTTCAATATTCTCAATTTTGTTCTAGATTTAATTTATTTTGACTTCCACAAACATCCAAGTGACTTAAAGTTGCTCTATTCTTTTGAATATAACATCTGTTCCCTTATCTATGTCTTCATTGCTAGCTAAAAATGTGTATGGTTTCACCTCAGAGTGAGGGCGATCAGGAACATTTGCTTGATTTATTGCCATTATCTTGGTCTTTTTAAACCATTTTCAGATCTAGTTGTTGTGATTAAATAATTATAAATATCAAAATATTTAAAAACAAATCCCTTGTGACCTCTGAGATGTGGTTTTGCAGAATACTACTTCAAATTCATTTGACAGTCAGTAATCAAAGTATTTTAAAAGAGGCTCAGACACACAGACAACTTATCACAAATATAAAAATGATATAGTTACCATTGTCTGGTCACATTATGAGAACATAAACATGTGATAACTGGAAATATTTGTGGAAGGTGATACAGGAAGAGAGTCAGAGAAGATTCTTAACAGTCTTTTGTCATGACACAATAAGGTGTCAACACACAAAATGATGCATGCTATTGGAGGTCTCAAGATGGGGAGAATCATGATCACTCATACCAGTTGGCCAGGCATTCGATGATGAATTGTCAACTGCCATGAAGGCTGTTTATCTTGCAGTTTCATTGGGGAAGTCCAGATCATTAAGCTGCTCTGTTAGAGTCCATTAAATTCCTTTTCTGATTGTAGTGACTGTTGTCTTTATAATCTAGTTACAGTCAGTAAAAATAATAAAGTGGACAAAGGGCATTTTTGTTGCACTCCTGTACTATTTCAAACACATCTGCTAGTATTTCCCCATGAAGAAGTCTGCATTTCATATCTGTATATATTCCCTTTATGTTCTTCTGTGGCACCACAGGGTGCTTTATATATTTTCAAAGATATGTTCTGTCAATTCTGTCAAAGACATTTTCATAGTCCACAAATTCATTGCTGCATTATGTGTAATATGACTCTCTGGTCAGTGCAAGCTCTGTTTGCTTGACAGTTCATCTCTTAGTTGTTTTGTCAGTGCTTCTCTTCATTCCTTCAGAATGATCCTACTTAATTTTTGTCCAGGAACTGACAAACATGTTATTCTGTATAATTTACACACTCCTGCAAGTCTGCTTTGTTTGCCAGCTTCACCACATATCCTTCTTTCCAGTCTGATGGTATTTCTTCAATCTCCCAAACTCTGTTAAATACTTTGTGCAGTCATTCATTTGAGGTCCATCTATTGGCTTTAATAACATTTTCTGGGATACCATATTGGCAGGCAGCTTTTTCATCCCTCAGAAGTTTGATACCTTTTCTCATTTCTTCTTTATATGGTTTCTCACAGTTGATATTGAGCACCACTTCTGAAGGCTGATTTTCCACAGTCTTTTAGGATAGGTCTATTTTAAAAATCCCTCAAAGTATTTGACTTATCTATTAATTTGATTTTTGGTGTTGGTGAGAACTTTCCTCTGACTAATTTCGATAATTCCACTTGGTTAATTATTTGTGTATTTTCCTGCTAATTTCCTTGTGGTGCTGTAAAGATCTCTGAAGTTTCAATTAACTGCTGCTACTTCTGCCTCTTCTGCTAGGCAGTGTACATATTATCTTTTATCTGTTCTTATCCACTTTCTGATATTAGCTTCTGTGTATATTTCATGGGCTTTGACCACATGAGCTCTTGTTTCCTATGGCTAACTCTGCTGTTTGTTTTCCTTTCTTCAAAACGTTAAAGGGTCTCATGTCTTATCCATGCTTTATATTTTTGATCCCATTTTCCAAGGACTTCTATCATGATTCTTTCCAAATGCTTGTATCCAGCTGCCAGCAGTCTCCTGTACTCACTCATCTACTGACTGTTGCAGGACCTGGTACTTATTAGAGACTGTGCCAGTAAATTGTTCCTTAGCTTCTTGATTTCGGAGATGTTCCACAGTGGATTTAATATCCATGTTTATAGGATGTTATTATCTCTTAAGTGTAAGCTAAGTTTGACTTATCAGCCGATGTGAGACTGGAGGCTGTGGATATACATGATGACTCATGCCGTATGGCATGGAGAAAAATCTGTATCATAAATGATTGAAAGTGTGCAAGAGAGAATGGCTATGCATGTTTATGATGACCCATGCCAAATGGCATAGAGGAAGATTTGTATTGGAAATGATTGGCAACATATGAGACAGAAGGTTGGAGACATAGATAATGACCAATGGGGCAAGGAGGAATATCTCCCCAATGATAACATGGAGGAATATCTCCCCAATGGTGACATGGAGGATTATCTCCCCAATGGTGACATGGAGGAATATCTCCCCAATGGTGAGAAGGAGATCTCCCCAATGGTGACATGGAAGGATATCTCCCCAATGGTGACATGGAAGGATATCTCCCTAGTCGTGACATGGAGGAATATCTCCCCAGTGGTGACATGGGGGAATATCTCTCCAGTGGTGACATTGAGGGATATCTCCCTAGTGGTGACATGGAGGAATATCTCCCCAAACGGTGACACAGAGGGAGATCTCCCCAATGGTGACATGTAGAAAGATCTCCCCAATGGAACATGGAGGAGGATCTCGCCAATGGGACATGGAGAAAGATCTCCTCAATGGGCGAATGAAGGAGGATATCCCCAATGGGATCTGGAGAAAGATATCCCCAATGGGGCATTGAGGAAGATCTCCGGCTAAAATGATCGGCAACATGTGAGACAGGAGACTGAACATATATGATGAATCATACCACATGGAATGGACAAGAAGTAGAAGAAGATGCTGATAAAATTGAGTTTACAACATTGTTTTATATAAGTGTGCTTGTGTGCTTGCATGCATACACACTTTCTAATTTTGCACTGTTTCTGATTGTGTTGCTGGTGATTTTGTTGAAGCTGTGTGGGGCAGGATCAGTCACAGAGCTGGTGCGTCATTTGATTAACAACTCCATGTCTTTGGATGAGCAGCTGATAGCTTACATACTGAAGGAAACTCTCAAGGTAGGTTAGTCACTAGTTCTCTGTGTTCAATGCTTTCAGTCCCTGAATTTTTTCACACTAAATGTCCAATGGGTTATATAAAGTACTGGCACCTTGCCGTCTTGACAGATGATAGTTTGTTGCATTGTGTTTGCTTCAAAAATGGCATAAAACTACGATCGGACCATGGAAGGAGTTATACCTCTCCATAGCACAAAGCCTGGGCTGAATTGTAGAAACCATGTGTTGCCCATGCAGCATGATCACTCTCTCGACCTGTCTAGTTTACTCCAGAGAAAAGGTAACACCAATACATCTGGAACAGGACCAGCTGCAGAAGTTGCCAGATCAGCAAAGCAATGCTTTAACTATCTGCCTGTCAGAGCTTTGATCCTAGACCAGTTGCTGACCAAGGCTTACTGCCTGGTCTGCCCTGCCATGACATTTAATTTTTGGTTGCATTTCCTTGCATAAGAATAACGCTTGTATCCTTCCAACTACGCTCCCATTGGCACAACATGGGATGTCAAGTTTGGTGAGCGCCAACAAACACTCAGCGCTAACAGAAAGCAGAATAAAGTAAAGGCATACCATTACAGCATATAGGGTTCATGGTGAGTAAGTCAAGGGCACTTTACATTTTAATGAGCACATGGAGCCGGACCCATGTTTTGATAGACAAAAGACACTCAAGGGGCGATGTGGCTGGTATCATCATGGCCACTTTTACTTCCTAGACATTTCCTGGTACTTATGTTAGGCTGGGTCAACCTGGCAGACCAGATCAGCTTTGAACAATTGAGTACTTCATTTTTAATTCACCGCAAACAAAGGAATTGTGGGAGTTTCCGGGAAATCACATGACATCAGGGTGAGTCCATAGTGGGTGTTGGGGTGTGTTGATATTAATTACAGATACAGACATATGATTGCTTTCACAAGTAGAAGGCAAGCAAGTGCTATTGTGTAATGTGTTTATTGAAATAAAGAATCATATAAATTGTATCTGTTGTCGATCACTTCTGGTTGAGTGTGTGGTGGACTGCTAGACCGATCGATGGATGCAATAAATGTTTCTGGGCTCGGAGGGTCCTCACTGTCGTCGGAGTGTACATCCATATCTTGTGCTACTCATCTTATCTTGTGTATGTCCCATCTGTTTGTGCTCATCTTTGATGTATCTGGGGGCTGGGGGGGGCAGTTTGCAAAGACAATGGCATGTGGTTTTGGGTACACCTTGCTGCAAACACACTTGTCGACCGATCACAAAGTGATCAGATTCAGAACTGATTCAGATTGAACCCAAGACCACCGGTGTGGCAGAAGAGCACCTACCCGCCACCCTACCATGGCTCTGGATACTTGGTGCTAGCCAAAATATTTTTAGAGACCAATCAACATTCGACGGATGATGTGTCAATCTCATTCTTGCCACTTTTACATCCAAGGACATGTCCAGGTTCCTATGTGAAGCTGGGTTGACCAGGGATCCCAGGTCAGTCTAACAAATCCACCTCCATAGGGATTTAACAAAGGGGTCAGATAAGTGCTGTGAACATCAGGAGTGCATGGCTTTCAAAGGGGATAAAGGGGGTCAGCATGGCCAAATGGATAAGAACTCTACACTCCAGATCATAAAAAGAAAGACTAAATAAAACAGTAAAATTTATCTATACTCCAGGACAAGATCAGTAGATGAAATATTACATAAAACAGTAAAGTACCTCTACACCCTTGGGCAGAAGATGCAATACTAAATAAAACAGCACATTTCACTATTATCACAAGGCAAGGGACTTTTACATACAGCATAGATGAAGAAAGTCAAATTTAACACCCAGAGTAGTTGAGAAAAACTATAATAAAACAGTGTTTTTATTTGCAGTGTTGATTGAAATATTGTTTTCATTGAATCTCACATAGGTACTGGAGCATTTACACTCACACAAGGTGATTCATCGAGATGTCAAAGGTCACAACATTCTTATTACAAGTAGTGGAGAAATCAAGATGGTTGACTTTGGTTGGTATTTCATGTGGTCACAGTTGTGTTTTTTAAAATGAATATCTAAATGAGTAAAGAATAAATACAACAATAAAGGATGTCGCTCCTAAGTTACCAGGGCCCAACAGGAAAATCATTTTTTTAGGTATCACCATCAACATCTTCGTTATTAAAACTGTTATTATAGTAATTAGCATTGTCGTAATTACCTGTATTATTAATGCCATCATTATCACTGCCATCTTCATTATCAATCAATCAATCAATCAGGTGCCGTCTCCACAATGAAGGTTGACTGCAATGGATCTCCAACACTGTTTGTCTCTCACCTTGACTGTACATTCTGTCATATTGATGTTCATCTATCTCTTGATGTTATCTTCCCACTTGTATCATTGTCTACCTCATGCTCGCTTGCCCTCAATCTTGCCCTCCAGTATGGTTTTTATAAGAGTATTATGTCTTTTAACGTGGCCAAAATATTTCACTTGCCTTTTTTTTATTTCTTTCATCAACTCTCTTTTCATTCCCAGTTTTTCTAGAACCTCTGTATTTGATTGTTTTTGTTTCTACGAGATACGGCATATTACTTCTGTATATGCACATATCCAAGGCCTCTATTCGACTTTCTAGTAGCTTGTTCAATGTTCAAGCTTCCATGCCATACAGTAGTGTTGAATATACGTAACATTTGACAATTCTCATTTTTAATTCATTGTTAATCTTTCTAGATGTTAATACAGATTTCATGCTGCTGAAAGCCATTCCTATTCTCTTTTTGATTTTTATTTCACTTCTGTTATTACATGTCCAAGATAGGAGAGACTTTAAGATAATCATCGCTGTTGACAGCAAACAACACATAGTCAGGATGTGCTTGACGTGCTCATGAAGTTGATCATGAACCCCACTGGGAGTGTTATGAGCACAGGCGGACGTGCGCTCACATGTCTGGAATGCAGTCATGATCATCTGAACATTACTGCAAAGAGGTGCAATGGCAAGCTACTGAACTAAACTGCCTAGTAAATCACAAATGGCTAATAAATGATGGGGTTGACTGCAATGTCCTGTAAAGGATATGCATCTAACTAACTGTAAAGAAGTAATGTTACATGGTTCATTAGACAACTAACTGTAAAGAAGTAGATGTTACATGGTTCATTAGACAACTAACTGTAAAGAAGTAGATGTTACATGGTTCATTAGACAACTAACTGTAAAGAAGTAGATGTTACATGGTTCATTAGACAACTAACTGTAAAGAAGTAGATGTTACATGGTTCATTAGACAACTAACTGTAAAGAAGTAGATGTTACATGGTTCATTAGACAACTAACTGTAAAGAAGTAGATGTTACATGGTTCATTAGACAACTAACTGTAAAGAAGTAGATGTTCCATGGTTCATTAGACAACTAACTGTAAAGAAGTAGATGTTACATGATTCATTAGACAACTAACTGTAAAGAAGTAGATGTTACATGGTTCATTAGACAACTAACTGTAAAGAAGTAGATGTTACATGGTTCATTAGACAACTAACTGTAAAGAAGTAGATGTTACATGATTCATTAGACAACTAACTGTAAAGAAGTAGATGTTACATGATTCATTAGACAACTAACTGTAAAGAAGTAGATGTTACATGATTCATTAGACAACTAACTAAAGAAGTAGATGTTACATGATTCATTAGACAACTAACTGTAAAGAAGTAATGTTACAGGGTTCATTAGACAACTAACTGTAAAGAAGTAATGTTACATGGTTCATTAGACAACAGAGAACCACATCACAACACTCGGAACATTCCCGTATGTGCTCCGTCCTCATCTGCAACAACCAGCGAAGAGTCCCAATACTAGTGGTACCTGTAGCAGTCTGATTGTGTCCATCTGGCCTTTCCTTGCAGTCCTGAGTTGGCCAGATCCTCTGGTTAGACAACAGAAAATAATTAACTGTCCACACACACTGAAGATTTGAATGCATCATTTCAAGTAAGACATTGTATCAGCAATCTGTCATATTGGCTTTGTTGACACAGAGATATAATGTTCTGTATTGTGCAGGTGTATCCGGGCACTTGGAGTCACCCACAGGCCGAAGGAAGACACATGTGGGAACCCCATACTGGATGGCACCAGAGGTAATGCTAGGTTTCTGGCTTTGTCCCTGTGGATTACAAGCTTTGCATATCATACATGCTTTATCTCTTTCTTTCCTCTTCTTTTGCTTTTAAGACTCCTAGTGGAGTCCACAATTATGCATGCCAAGTCTTTTTTGTGTGTTTGCTCATTTTGAACTCAAGTGTAGTCCAAACATGTGCTACTAATTCTTGTGCACATGACTGATTTTTTAGTGTGTAATAGCTTTCCCTATTACTAGTGTTCCACGCCATCAGGTGAACCCATGCCAACTTCACAGGTAGTTGTCATTTACGTCTCCAAGTCAAGGATGAAAAGTCAACAATTTAGTCCTATTGAGCGGTGTAGGGGTTGAACCCGCTACCTTGGCATTAACCTACTGGAAGCTTAAGTATGGGCGCTCTTATCCATTAAGACATGCTAACCTTCTTTCCAAGCTTTTAATAGGTCGGTTCATGGTTTGTTGGGTGTTGGCTGATATCTTCTCTGGTCTTGCGACTCGTTACGGAGAGTTATAGTGTTATTATTCTTTAGCTTTTGTGTGGGGCCCTGGTAACTCAGGAGTGATATCCTTTATTGTTGTATCTATTCTTTACTTTTCCTGTGGGGCCCTGGAAACTCAGGAGTGATATCCTTTATTGTTGTATCTATTCTTTACTTTTCCTGTGGGGCCCTGGTAACTCAGGAGCGACATCCTTTATTGTTGTATCTATTCTTTACTTTTCCTGTGGGGCACTGGTAACTCAGGAGTGATATCCTTTATTGTATCTATTCTTTACTTTTCCTGTGGGGCCCTCCCTGGTAACCCAGGAGCGACATCCTTTATTGTTGTTTCTATTCTTTACTTTTCCTATGGGGCCCTGGTAACTCAGGAGCAACATCTTTTATTGTTGAATTTATTCTTTACTTTTCCTTTGGGGCCCTGGTAACTCAGAAGCGAAATCCTTTATTGTTTTATCTATTTTTTACATTTCCTTTAGGAGCCTGGTAACTCAGGAGCGACATCCTTTATTGTTGTATCTATTCTTTACTTTTCCTGTGGGGCCCTGGTAACTCTAGAGCAACATCCTTTATTGTTGAATCTATTCTTTACTTTTCCTTTGGGGCCCTGGTAACTCAGGAGCGACATCCTTTATTGTTGTATCCTTTACTTTTCCTGTGGGGCCCTGGTAACTCAGGAGCAACATCCTTTTATTGTTGAATTATTCTTTACTTTTCCTTTGGGGCCCTGGTAACTCAGAAGCGAAATCCTTTATTGTTTTATCTATTTTTTACATTTCCTTTAGGACCCTGGTAACTCAGGAGTGACATCTTTTATTGTTGTATCTATTCTTTACTTTTCCTGTGGGGCCCTGGTAACTCAAGAGCAACATCCTTTATTGTTGTATCTATTCTTTACTTTTCCTTTGGGGCCGTGGCGACCTGGGAGTGACATCCATTATTGTTGTATCAATTCTTTACTTTTCCTTTGGGGCTGTGGTAACCCAGGAGCAACATTCTTTATAGTTGTATCTTTTCTTTATAAGGTTATTATCTGTCTTTCACAGTTCTTTCTGTATGTATGTCTTCTGTTAGTTATACATTCGTTATATCATTATAATCCATCACATATATTTTTTTCTATCCTGTAAATTTTTATCCATCCATTGCATTCTTACCTCTTCTTTTCTATGCTTATTTATTAATTATTTGAAGTATTTAGAGAAATTTGAGTCTCTAGGCACATGAGCAACATCAGATAGAAGATGTATCACAGAGATGAAGAACAGAATAGAACAGGCAGATGTTATGAGATGAAGAACATCTTGTTCAATAAATCCATATCACCTAGGTTAGAAAAAGAATTCTTTCATGTTACAGAGAACCCGCTTTGATATATGACTGAATTTGGACGATCAATAAACAATCAAATAAATCCCTCGAGGCATCAGAAATGTGTTACAGAAGAACATTCCTGGCACAGCCTACATAAGCCATCTACATGTTTTGAAAGCTGCTAAGACACAAAGACAACTTATAACAAACATCAGAAAAAGCAGTCATTATATTTTGTCACATTATGAGAAGAAAAAAAAATGGAATATGTGATAACTGGAAAAATATATGGAAAGAGAGATACAGGAAGACAGTGAGGAAAGATTCTAAACACAGATGCCATAAAGAAAATATTGCACGATTTGTGGCCTGGAATATTTTGCTGCATCTGGTCAGGTGCATGCTGCAGAGTTATGTATCAAATGAAGTGGGCAAACAGATAATACTTTGGCTGAAATACTAAATACATAGTCGTTGAGAAGATACTGTCCAGTCATTTGTCATGGCAAGGAAAGGTGTCAACACACAAACTGATACATGCTGTTGGAGATTGCAAGATTGGAGAAGTGTGATCACCCTTGCCAGGTGACACTTGATGATGATGATGATGATTCAGTATATTCATGATGACCTCTGATTGTTTTGTGTTATTTAAAATCCTAGCGAGTTGTCTAATAGTCAGTGATATTGATTAACATGTAGATGTGGACCCACTACCCAGGTCTGTTTCATAACATACTGGTATGTGTCACAACATCCAGATGAGTGCTTAACATCGTGTAATGCATGTGTTTAACATACAGGTATATTGGACTAAAGCTAAATGTATTGACAGGTAACTTGATATCAAGGTACTACTAAGCTTTTACAACACGACATCTAAGTACATAAACTGGATATCTAGCAGTTACTATGTAACATCTAAATATCACTTGACATTTAGGAAAGATATATATCACTAGATTTCTAGCTGTTACCATGTGACATTTGAGTACATCCCTTTAACATCCAGGTACATATATATCACAAGATATCTAGCTGTTACTATGTGACATCTGAGTACATCACTTGGCATCAATGTATGTTACTGAACATCTTGAGCAAATGACCATGAAATGTGCATGGAAATCTCGACAAACAAGCAACACAAACAGTTAAAAAAATAAACGTTTCAAAATATTATTTGCCTATATACATACAACAGAAGACTTAACTGAATATCCTAATTCGTACATGGCTATGTGAACATTGTTTGTGAAATGTTGGGGACGTTACACTGAGAATGGCATGGATGTGATTAACCGAGGGGTGGGTGAGACTTTCCACCTATTACTCCATGTACTCAGACCAACAGAATGTCCTGGTCCTAACACGTCACATACCCGAGTAGGGTCCTGCTATAAGACTTGTTTTGTAATAGTGGTTTTTAAGTGAACATCAAAATCAATTTGATAAAATGTGTATATTTGACGAGCTTCTCTCTTGGATTTAAAGTGAATTCATTTTTGACTTAAGCTCAATAGCAGTGACTGTTATTTTTGCTACTTGGCATCTTGGTATATTGCTGCACATGTAGATAGTTTTCACGTGACATCCATGTGTGTTGCATGTCATCCAGATATATAGTTGATATCAGAGTGTATTGTTGGTTATCTATGCCTGCGTGTGCATTTGATGTGCAGGTGATTGCATGCGAGCAGCAGCTTGACTACTCATACGACGTCCGATGTGACATTTGGTCTCTTGGCATAACAGCTCTAGAACTTGCTGACGGGAAACCCCCACTGGGCGACATGGACCCTAGAAGAGCCTTGTTTAAAATACCCAGGTGAGAATTACGTTTCCAGTGTTTCATTTCTCCAGCCGGGCTCATTGTAACGCAGTAGATAACATGCTTGACTGCCGATCTGGTAGTCATGTATTTGAATCTCTATTGAGAGCAAGGATATTTTAAACATTATCTTGGTATCCAGGTCAACTGAGCCTTAAATTGGTTCTAGGAAATATCCTGGGACGTAAAGGTGACCCACAGTGGCTAGCATGTTTGGCTGCTGGTGGGGTGGTTTTGTGTTTGAATCCCCACTGAGGCAAAGATATTTTAAACCAGTGGTTCTCAACCAGTGGGGAATCTCCCCCCCCCCCCCCCCCCTCCCCTCCCCCAGGGGAATTTTAGGATATCCAGGGGAGAAATTAAGACCACAGATTGGCAGACTCAAAATGGCTTCAGGCACAACATCCTATTAAGTGACAATTCTTTGACGTTTTAACTGTTTGTTTATTGTAATATGATTCATTTGGTGTGTTAATAAAATATTGTGAATATAACAAATGCACCTTTTGAGGCTGACAATTTTGGAAAGGGGGGAATTCTTCTTCTTTCGTTCGCTGGAAAGGGGGGAATGACATCCAGACATATGGTGAAAGGGTGCATGGGCCAAAAAAGGTGGAGAACCACTGTTTTAAACATTGATTGGGCCCCAGGTTGACCCAGCCTAAACTTGGTTCCAAGAAATGTCATGAGAAGTAAAGGCAACCAACAGTGGCTAGCAAGTTTGCCTGCCAACCCGGTGGTTGTGTTTTTGAATCTCCATTGAGGCAAGGATATTTTAAACATTGACTTGGGCTCCCAGGTCGACCCAGCCTAAACTTGGTTCCAGGATTAATCCTGGGAAGTCAAGACAACTGGCATGATATTGACCACACCACCCACTGGATGCTGATTGTTCTATAACAATATGGGGCTAGCACCATCTACCCTCTGCACCATAAGGCAGGTAAAAGAGTCCTTGACTTTAAAAAACAGAGTCCTTGACTTTAAAAAAAACAGAATTCCTTGACTTAAAAAACCAGAGTCCTTGACATAAAAAAAAACATAGTCCTTGACTTTTAAAAAAAAACACATTATCTCCTGCATCTTGCAATGCTCTATTAGTTACAGTGTTTAAACTGAATCACTGGTATCATAGTTATTCATGATGAAATTGCTCAGACATTACATTTTCTGCCTGTGACTTGTGCATACCTGGTTTTAAGAAGAAGCAGATTTCTGACTAATACTGCCAGTTGAGGATTTATCATTGTTGCTGTTTTAGAAACAGGCTTCTAGCAATGTATTTTCAAATGAATTGCTATATACATTTTGTTGTTATTTCATAGTCACATCTGAATCTTACTTGCCAACAAATACATCTAAAATTGTATGGTTGCCCTGATGTACTAACTTTACATTTGTGACACAAATGTATCTTTAATTTGTATGGTAGCCCAAATGTACTAATGTTACATTTGTTGGCTCTCTAGTTATACTGTTATCAGGTTTCCTCAGTGTATGTCCTATTCTGTCCAAGCACCAATTAATGAATGTTTGTAGTTTATTAGAAGTTGTTGTAGTTCCCCATGTTTCTGACCCACACAACAGGACTGATTTTATGTGTGTGCGCTCACTTGCTTTGAACTCAAGAGTAGTCCTTCAGTGTGCTGCTACTACTACTACTACTAGTTGCTACTACTTCTATTGCAGTGAACTGATTTTTGCATGGGGATTAGCTGTCCCTATTATTACCAGTGTCCCTCACTATCGGACTTCTGGGGTACTTATAATTTACACCCCCAAGTCAAAGACAAAAAGTCAACATTTTAGTCCAACTGATTGTGTAGGGGTTGAACCCGCTATCCTCGGTATCAGCATACCACAAGTTTAAGAGAGAGCGCTCTTATCAATTCAGCCATGCTGACCTCTGCAGTACTGATTTAATGTTAAGTTAATTTGTAGTGTGACTCTTCGCTGGCTGTTGAACGAGGGGATGGAGTGCTTATATGGGAATATCCTGAGTGCAGTGATGTCCGTTCTTAGCTCAACTCAACTCAACTGTTAAGTTAAATATTCTAAGTTTGGTACAAGATTAAATATCTTTTGACTTCCGCACATTTGCTAGTGTTATGAAATCACCTTTTGCCTTTTGTGTGTTCTTATTCTCCTATCTCTGTCTTTTCCTCCACATTTACCCACACTTCTACGTAAGTAGGTTGTTTGACTCCACCTCCTCTTGGATTGATTCCCCCCACAATTATTATGACATGCTGCTGCTAATGTTGTCGCCATAATGTGCTGAGAGCTCAGGGATTTGTGCTGAAACTGCATGTCAGTGGCACTGGCTTGCCATCTTGTGGGATTGTGATCAATGGATGACACTCCCGTTGACTTGAGTATCTCACCTCCTTTCCAGATGGAGGTGCCTGGATACGGCATTGATTAAGTCGTGTCAGGTCAGGTATGCAGGGAGGGAAGGGAGGCAGTGTCAGGGTTATTAGTGTCAGAGTTTGGGTGGGAGGGTTACTTGTTGTGTCCTGTCAGTGTTGGTCATGTGACTTCATGACAGTTGTTGCTGGCGTTAAGTAGTTGAGCCGTCTATTAAAGCATGCTGTAGATGGTAGTTTGTGTCGGTGCTGTTGTCTTTCGTTTCTTTCTTTTTCTTTCTTTCTTTCTTATGTTTGTGTTTGGTTTTGTTTGCTGATGAAGCCTTGTCGCCACCGTGTCCATTATGTCACTTGTGATTCTGTTCACGTGAAGCTACCAATTCTGTGTCTGTGTTGATCGATTTACTCACTGTAAAGAAGAGGAAGGGAATTTGATCGGGCTAACTGGCCATGTTGATGGTGACCTGGGCTGGTAATATCATGATCGGACACATGTTCGATGCCTGAGCTCATTGCTTGTCACAATGAGGGAAAGATTGGCCACATATCCCTCCTTGCTCTCAGCTTGCAAAATGTGATGGCTGTTACATTGCAGACAATATAAAATAACACTAAGTAATGCAACTTCACAGACCACAGTTACGTTCCATATTGTTGTGTTCCATAATGTTATGTTCCATATTGTTGTGTTCCATAATGTTATGTTCCATATTGTTGTGTTCCATACTGTTATGTTCCATATTGTTGTGTTCCATAATGTTATGTTTTATATTATTGTATTCCATACTGTTATGTTCAACAATGTAATTATTCCAACTGCTTTACATCCAAACGTGTTACTTTAATGTAAGAATCAACGAGATACCAGGCCCCCAGGAGGAAACAAAGAATGGTAACACCGTTACATACTATGCATGCCATCAGGGGCGACAAAGGAGGTTTGACATGAGACGACAGGCCGTTTAAAATTTTCACTGCAAATCCAGTCATGAAAAAACAAGAAAGCTTGCAAACAAATCGGCATCCTTTCACCATGTTTTATCTCATATAGCTTGGTCTCCTTCCCATTCATTTGTCAGTGTTTTTTCTTTGTGACTATAGCATGCATGCTGGTCTACGTGGCGATGTCATTGCGGACGCGATTCTTAATGCCGCTTACCCACGTTGGAAACACAGCGGTGACCGATTTGACAGCTGACCGTGTCACACTGGTTTTAATGTGTTGGTATGGGATCTAGTCATTCAGAAAGCAATGGCAAACTACTGAACATAAAAAATACTTGCCAAGACATTAATGGCAGTAAAATGCTGGTGTTGACTGCAACGTCATGTAAAGGATCAATCAATCAATCATGTGCCATGCCGGAAAGCGTGGGCGGTCATGACTCGCCATTTCACTCGATCACCAGAGTCGTGGATCAGCTCAGTGTTCCTGTCTCGTCCATGCCACGTGGCCAAGCCATCCAGGTATTTTCCTCTCGGTCTTCCTCTTGGTCTGTTCCCCTCGATCTTGCCAGTTGTCACTAAGTTCTCCAATCCATTTCTTATCATAACATGTCCAAAAATTTTGACTGTCTTCGTCTAATTTCTCTAATCAGTCTACGATTTTCATTTGTCTCCTGTAGTACTTGGTCATTGGTTTTTCTATCTGTCCATGGTACTCTTTGCATTTTCCTCAGAAACCACATTTCTGTAGCCATCAAATGTTTTTCAGCTTGATTGCACATTGTCCAAGTTTCACATCCATACAAAAGAACAGGCTCTATGTACCCCCTCAACACTCTTTTTCTCGTTTCAATTGACATCTTTTTATTGGTCAGAATGTTTTTCATCTTGCTAAAGGCTACTTTCGCCATGGCGATTCTTGTTCTAATCTCTTCAAGGCATCTCCCATCAGATGTTATGACTGTTCCGAGATAATTGTATCGATTCACTTGTTGAAGAATATTCCCATTTACTAGAATATTCCCATTTACATATGTAAAAGATATGCAACTTTAAAAAAAAAAATAACGTGCACAATAGATAATTGAAGTATGAGAGATGAATGGCCAGAAGAGCTGAATGTTAGACGGGGCTGCATGCTCATTTTGTGATTCTTTGAAAATAAAGTTTGTTCGTTCATTCCGTAGAGAACCTAATTGTCTACCCCTAAGCACAAACTCTGTAGCTCCAGCACTGACACCGTGGGGTCTCCGAAAAAGTTGCACTTGCAAACTGAAAGACTTTAGAGCACGAGGCAGATTAACTACCTACCACTCATGAAGAAGTCTACACCGGCTGGGTATAAGCTGGACGAGGGTACGTGCTCCATTGGGAGGTGGAGGGCAGGTGAAGAATAAAGAAAGAAAGGAAGTTTGCAACAATTGCTTAGGATGAAAAGATTTAAAGTAACCCTAGCCTGGAACTGAAAGAGTTAAACGGAAGTTTCATCTTGAGCACCATCTATATCTTTATGTGCTTGGTTGTTTTTGTGTGTGTTAGACTTGCCTATTGATTCTCCGTTATTTCACGTTTTTGTGGAACAGTTTAGTCAGCAATCGTGTGGCCTGCTTGAGGGCGAGGAGACAGATTTGCGGAATTCTAGCTGTAAATGTCAGATTGCCGGCGGTGCTGATCTCGGGTGTTTTGACAGAACGGGAGTTTGAATCTAGGTGGAGCATGGAATCAATATCTCTGGTAACAGTTTGGTAAAGTGTTGGGTGTTACTTGGCGCTGGGGGAGGTAGTGTGTGTTGAGAGGTTTTGTTTGTGGAAGTTGTAGGGTAATGGCTGGTGGTGTTTTTTGTTGTGTGTTTAGTTTTGCATCTATGGGTGTGTGGTGAAATTATACAGTTGGTAGAGATGCAGTAGACCAAGCAACAAGTACAGCTTTCTGCTACAGGTAGCGCCGTGTAAGTGATGAAGCATTTGGTAACTAACGTGGATGTCTGTTATATATTGTCTGATAGGATGCATTTTCGGGATCATTATCATCGTCCAGTGGCATTGCAGCGAGAAAAAGAGGATTGGGGTTCTACATAGAGCCTGTACTTTTGTATAGGTGTGAAGTGTATACAATGAGTAGACAAGCTGAAAAACATCTCATTTCTAATGGTTGTAAAGATGTGATTTCTGAGGGAAATGCAAAGAATACCATGGACAGATAGAAAAACCAATGAGCAAGTCCTGCAAGAAACAAATGAAAACTGCAAACTTATTAGAGAAATTAGACGTAAACAGCCAAATTCGTTTGGGTACGTTACGAGAAGAAATAAACTAGAGAACTTTGTCACAGCTGGCAAGATTGATGGAAAAAGAACAAGGAGAAGACAGGGAAGTAGCGATCTGGATGGCTTGGCCACGTGGCATGGTCGCGAGAAGAATGCAGAACTGATCCACGACTCTAGTGAATGTGCGAGATGGTGAAACATGGCCGCCCACACTTATTGGCATGGCACATGAAAATGATGAGGGCTTGTTTTCTACTTGTCTACCATTTCCCTGTTAACTGTCTTGTAAATGTCTTTCTACCATAAGCCAGATGTCGTCCTGCCGTCACGTGTAAATTATCTATCACATCCTAAATCCATGTGCATTGTGATCTTCCTATTCTTTGCTTCTTTAGTATGCCTTCCTTCATAGTTACCTTACCTTGTCCAGACATTGTCTATTTGCACTATAGAAATCCATGTGTTGCCCATGCAACAGTATCCCTCTCTCGCAAAGATCAGCAAAGCAATGCTCTTACTGTCAGCCTGTCGCAGCTTCAATCTTAGACCATTGCACTAGAAGTAGTAGTTTAAAGCGAGCGAACGCCCCCCCTCCCCCCCCCCCTTTTACCTGTCACAACATTTAGTCTTTAGGTTGCATTTCCTTGCACCAGGATAAGGCTTGTACCCTCCCAATTGCGCTCCTCCGCCCGAAGCCCTTGGCGCAATGTGGGGTGTCGGGTTTGGTAAGCGCCGCCCAACGTTCGGCGCTAACAGAAAGCAGGTAGTTCATCTACTGTCATACGGTATCTCAGTCATATCTGACTAAGACCATCTCTTAGTGTTCAGAGTACTGTTGTTCTTTCTCTTCCAGTCCATAGTTTTCACTTGCTTTATTATTTTGTAGAGCAATGTTTGTTCCTAGATATTATAGGGGAAAATGAACAAAAGACATTAGAAATATTGACTCACTTAAAGGAAAAAGCCCAACAGATGGGGCTGGTTATCAACCGAGATCAGACAGAATATATGGTAATTTCAAGAGAAGGAATGGCTATAAACTCTGGCCACATACAAATAGGTAATATGACCATTAAAAGAACGGAAACATACTAATACCTGGGTACAATCTTCAACTGCTCCAACATCATAAGGGAAGAAATACAAACTAGAATCAATTCTGGAAATAAGATATACTATGCACTTTTTTGTTGTTGTTGTGGCGGCGTATCCCTTACGGGACGTTGCAGTCACAACCAGCATTTTCAGCTGCTGTTAATGTACTAGGCAAGTGTTACGTTCAGTAGTTTGCCATTGCTTTCTGAACGACCGGCCCCTATACCTTTTTCGAAAAAACCAGCACCGCTGTGTTTCGAACCCAGGTATATGGGCTCACAAACCGCGTTCGCAAGCCCTTAGCCACAGAGACCGGTTACTACATGGTACATCTACTAAAATCAAATGCGCTATCTCGTAACACCAAAATCACAATATACAAAACACTGATCAGACCAGTTGTGCTGTATGGCTCTGAAACCTGGAGTACAACGAAAGGAGACGAAGCCTTGTTACAAACCTTTGAGAGCAACGTTTTAAGACGCATCTTTGGACCCATTAGGGATACACAAAGTGGAGAGTGGAAAAGAAGAAGTAACAAAGACATTTATGATCTGTTTTAAGTCCCCGCTAATCACTGGTATCATGAAGGCTAATAGACTACAATAGTTGGGGCATATAGAAAGAATGGAAGATAATAGGGAAACAAAACTCGCTTACACTCAGGAAATAAATGACCGTAGACCCCGAGGTAGACCAAGAAGACGGTGGAGAGATAATATATTTACAGACCTACAAGCACTTGGAATCAACGACTGGCAAGAGAAGGTCAACCAGAGAGACGAATGGAGACGGATTGTATCTGCAGTAAAGAACCTCATTGGCTCGAAACGCTGAAGAAGAAGAAGAATGTTTGTTCCTCTTTTATTATGTCATCACAAATCCATCTCCTGTCGTTAGTGCACTTAGATATTCAGACTGTTCACTCTCTCTCATATCTCTCCGTTGAGAAATATACCTGTTTGATAAATATACCCTTTGATCTATATATCGTATCGCTTGTCATTGTTGTGTTTGTTGCACTGAGATACATATTTATGTCCATCTGTTGTAAAGTAGCAGAGAAGTGCGTGGGCATTTACAGCCCGTTCAACGGGCCGAACCGTTCAAAAATCCAGTGGTGCCCACTCTATGACCACGAGCAGCATGACGATGGAGGTGATGGCAGTTACACAGGCCTTCATATGGCTAGAATCACAGCATTATACCAACGTGTGTGTACTAAGTGATTCAATGAGCATGATTCAGAAGGTCGAAGCTGGATCTGTACGTAGACAGTGGACTGAATCGCTGCGGAAGTCTGTTGTCCGTAAAGTCACCTTCATCTTCGTCCCGGGACATTCGGGAGTCGAGGGAAATGAACGAGCTGACAAACTGGCTGGCTCTGCACCCCCTGTAGATGGCCAGCCCATGGATCGTGCCGATTTTATTAACGTCCTTAAAGATACGGCGAGAACAGAGGACTTTGACGTCAGTGATTCCACATCGCTGTCCAGGATGAAAGACCCGGGAGTAAGAATCGGCACAGCCAGACGCGAGAGGTACATCGGGAAAGCAAAGCGGCTCGTCAACCAACACAGAATTGGCACTATTAGTCACCGGACGCTGATGCATATGCTGGGGGGGGGGGGGGGGGGGGGATCTGAGCACCTATGGACATGTCCGGAGTGCAATGAAGATACTCCAACTGATAAGTGATAACGGATAACTGATAACATATTTATGTCCAGCTTATTTTTGTATGACTTTATTAGTTTCCTAATTCCAATTTCCGTTCCTGATTGTTATACAGTGTCTTCATTATATCGACATTTTATAGGACAGAACCGTGCTGTAGGAAAGACACAGATACCAGTGAACATTTTGACCATTCTTTTAAAACGAAGGAAAAAAAAAATACTTAGATAGAAAACTGAAATATCACAAAGTAATCCACGTGTATCAGCGAATTCCACAAACAAAACCCCAAGTCCAGTCATGAAAATACGGAGTTAGTGTTGTGGAAAAACGGGAAAGTGTGTTTTGTTTGGTGATAACGACTTATGTAGAACATTTTCACTTGTTTCTGTCTCTGTCCTTGTGTCGAGCTTCCTAGTTATAGTTTGCGTTTATTGGTTGTCAGTGTTTGGTGTGACTGCACATGGGGAAGACTGGTTCGGGATTCGTCTCCTTCTGCGTTCGTCCGCAATGTTGTTTTGGTTCAGGATTCTTCTTCTTCTGCGTTCGTCCGGAATGTTGTTTTGGACGTAATTGCGTTGTGCCTCTTAACAGCGGAGCTGCGATATTTGCACATTTCGGCCGACACATCCGACTTCCACAGGCATTTGTTGGCCGAGTTACCTTTCCGGAATTCAGGATTCTATTTGTGGAAAAGGGGGGGGGGGTGGAATGGGGGCGTTCGCTCGCTTTAAACTCCTACTTCTAGTGCAATGCATTGATTTTTGCGTTTGGATTAGCTTTACCTATTGCCAGTGTGTCTCTCGCCATTAGACGAACCCATTCCGACTTCAGAGGTACTTGTAATTTACGTCCCAAAGTCAAGGACGAGAAGTCAACATTTTACACCAACTGACTGGTGTAGGGGTGAACCCGCTACCTCGGCACCAGCACACCGGAAGTTTAATAGCGAGGTCTCTTATCCATTCGGCCATGCTGACCTCCTGACAATGAGATATTCCGTTTGGGTTTGATTAATCGTTTGTGTTGCACCCTGTGTCCTGCCTCGTACGGCCCTGCCCGTTCATCCAACTTCAGCTAGAATTTGTTTGTCCCCCTTCCCATCACCATCGTCGTCGTCGTCATCATCATCATTGCCAAGCGGCTAAATGTGGGCGGTCATAATTGACCGTCTGACACGATTACCAGAGTCTTGGATTAAGTCTGTGCCTATGCCCCGATTATGTCGCACGGCCAAGCTATCCGGGTATTTATCTCTTTGGTTCCTCCTTACTCTATTGCCACCAAGATGACCAGGTCTTCCATTTAAATTATCAGCAGTAAGGCAACAGTCGTTTTCCAACGAGACGGCATTTTAACGACACTGTAAGCGTTAACAGGACTTGGCGTGGGGGGGGGGGGGGGGGGAATTACCCCTGCACTCGCCATCTTGTTGACGGTAAATCTGTGGTATTAAACGAGTTATTCATAAAGATCTTGACCAACATTTATATACGAGCTCAAATACGAGGTGTTTGTTGTGGTTTTAAGCGATGTAATTTAAGAGAGAAGATGATATTCAATGGAAAATGTCACACAAAGATGAACAAAATGGCCACACCCAATAATTCTTTAATTGGAATGGTAAACACCATGAACTAACTAAATATCGTCACAAATACCTTTCTTCTGCTTTTTCTTCTCTTCTTTACCTCTTCTTCTTCTTCTTCTTCTTCTTCTTCTTCTTCTTCTTCTTCTTCTTCTTCTTCTTCTTCTTCATTGTCATCGTCGTCGTCGTCCCCTCCTCCCCCTTCTCCTTCTCGTCCTACTCTCCTCCATCATCATCATTCCATCTCTTCCTCCTTCTCTTCGTCACCGTCGTCATCTTCTTCCTGTGCTGATCTTTACAATGGTATGAGCGTCGGCCGTTCAGACAACAGTGGATAACTATTGAATGTGAAATTGTCTAGCAAATCACAAACAGCGGATAAATGCTGGGGTTGATTGCGACGTCATACAACTAACCTGTTAAAATGAGGAAGGAAAGCTTAGTGACAGCTGGCAAACTTGATGGGGACAGTTTAAGGGGGAGACAGAGAGAAAATACCTCAATGTCCTGGCCACGTGGCAGATTCACAACATGATCATTAATGCGAGACTGGTGGTCGTGGGGGATGACGGGTCAGGATCGCCCGCGCTTGTCTGCACGACGCATTGTTGTGATGCTTAGGAGACAAGTGGGAGAGCCAGCAAACGAACGTTATTTTCAAAGGGTTTAGAATTGGGCACGCAGGCCCATCTGGCATTCTCCCCTTCTTATCTCTCCGCTCTCATACATTATTTCATTCATACATCACCAATGAAGTTAATCTTTGATAACAACGACAATAACAGAAACAATAGGCATTAAAAACGCACAGAAAACGTGCAGCAATCAATAATGCATGACTCACAAAAACTAATTCTTGACTTGGCAATTATAATTAGCCAAAGTAGATGTAACATACCATATCTAGGATAATGTTTATTATACTAGTTGTCCCTTGAGATTATTATTACTATAAGTTTTTAAAAGGAAAACATAGTCTATACTGAGATAGTGTTCAAATAGGGTGCGATTGTATGTATAAGTATTGTTGTTCTGACGCATCAGGATCGCCCACGCTTGTCAGCATGACACATGATGGCGATGCTTAGAATACAAATAGTTAAAGTAGAAATTATCTTTAAAAAAAAAACACTACAGTTAATGCCAGAAATAACGCTACACTTATGTATTACAGGCAGAGTATATTGATTGATTGCTGTGAGACTGTGTTTGTAGACTAAGCTAGTAATGAGGCAATCTATGTTTGTAGAATATCCTAGTAATGAGACACTCTATAGAATCTGTGCCGGGTATCGATGTAGGTGGATGTGTGCATCTGTCAACATACATGGCTGTAGCCTCTCGGTAAATAGTGAACTATGTGTACTTGATGGGGATTTGTGCTACATCATGGGTCAGCTCTTGTTGTTGTTGTTGTTGTTGTTGTTGTTGTTGTTGTTGTTGTTGTTGTTGTTGTTGTTGTTCTTCTTCTTCTTCTTCTTCTTCTTCTTCTTCTTCTTCTTCTTCTTCTTCTTCTTCTTCTTCTTCTTCTTCTTCTTCTTCTTCTTCTTCTTCTTCTTCTTCTTCTTCCTCTTCTTCTTCTTCTTCTTCTTCTTCTTCTTCTTCTTCTTCTTCTTCTTCTTCTTCTTCTTCTTCTTCTGTCCGTCCATCCGTCCGTCCGTCTGCCTGCCTACCTGCATGCCCGTCTGTCTGTCAGTCTGCCTGCCTGCTTACCTGCCTGTGTCCACCCATGTTTGTCTCTCTATCACACACATACAGAGAGAGGGAGAGACAGAGACAGAGGGCGAACGAAAGAAAGAACGAACTTTATTTTCAAAGGGTCACAAACTTGACACGCTGGTCCATCTTAAATTAGGCCCTTCCAACTACTCATCTTTCGCACATCAATTATCTTTTGTGCATTGTGTATGTTTGTGTGTGTGTGTGTGTGTGTGTGTGTGTGAGAGAGAGAGAGAGAGAGAGAGAGAGAGAGAAATGGTGCGAGAGAGACAGAGAGATAGTGTGAGAGAGAGAAAGAGAGAGAGAAATGGTGTGAGAGAAACAGTGAGATAGTGTGAGAGAGATAGTGAGAGAGAGAGAGAGAGAGAGAGAAAGTGGGGGGGGATAACTACAGCGTCCATGTCTCTTATGTATCTTCATTACTATACAAAGCTAACTCCGACCTACTCGTTTGTGCTGAGTATTTCCACTGCCGCAGCCAGCGGTCGCTAAGTCTATTTTAATGACCGACTTCTCAGTCAACAAAACGACCGTATCTAATACAATTAACAAAAGCAAACACAGTCTGTAGACCACGCTGATATCAATCTGCAAAATGGAATAAGTAGTCGTCATCATCATGTGCCTTGCCAGCTGGAGTAGGCGTTCATGTCTTTCCACGGATCTGGGTCCTTGGTGCTCTGGATCAACTCTGTTGATGATATTCACTAATGCCAAAGTCTCAGTCCATCCAACATCATTTCTCTTGGTCTGCCGCTTTCCTCCACCGATCTTTCCAGTTGTCATGATAGTCTCCAATGCCTCGCTTCGATTGTCTCTGTTGCATATAATGTTCTAGTTTCATTAGTCTCTTCCAGGCAATCGTAGTTAGTCTGGCGGTCCAGTATGAAATACCACTGGTACAGATAAGTAACTTATAACAGATAACTGCGCTGATAAAAAGAAAGGCAATATGAGAGAGTGTGAAACATACAGAGGTATATCACTCCTGAGCCACATAGGGAAAATGTATGCAAAACTTTTGGAACAAAGAGCTAGACCAATAGTTGAACAACAGTTAAGCAAAGCACAATTCGGTTTTCGGAAAGGTAAAAGTTGCACTGTTGCATTATTTACACTTAGACAATATGTGAAAAAACTATCGAATATAGTGACCAGCAGAATATTGTGTTTGTAGATCAGGAAAAGGCTTTCGATAGAGTAGACAGATACAAATTATGGACCATCCTTGAAGACTATGGGATACAAGGGCAACTGCTAGAAAACATCATAGCCATGTACCACTCGAGCCGAAGTGCAGTAAGAACACAAGAAGGTATATCATATATGTTCACAGTCAATACAGGAGTGAGGCAGGGATGTGTGCTCTCTCCCCTGCTATTCAATATCTACATGGACAGAATTTCCAAAGAAGCAAGTCTCGACAGAACAGATTCAGAAAATTTAGAACTCTTTACTCCAGATGAAACAACTGACCCACAGGGAATAAATGAACTTCTATTTGCAGACTGATCAGTGCCTGTTTACAGCGATGAGGGCAGACTACAAAATCATATTACTAATCTGAGTTCAACCTGCAGCAGATACAATATGAGTATAAACACAGCCAAAACCGAAGTAATGCAAGTTAGCAGATCGCCAGGCCCACTAAGTATACAGATAAATAACACAACTCTGAAACAAGTTAAAGAATTCAAATATCTTGGAAGTTTGATCACAGAAGATGGCAGATTGGACAGAGAAATTGAAATCAGATGTCAAAAAGCTAGTGCACTTACATATCAACTATCACCCTTACTGAAGCATCCAAACATACCCATGCCCGCAAAACGACAGATAATAAACAGCATATTCACACCAACCCTATGCTACCAATCTCAAACCTGGACTTTATCCAAATTACACCTTCGCAAAATCAACACCTGCGAAATGAGATGCCTGAGGAGAGCTGCCAACTTAACAATCCGAGACCGAGTAAGAAATGCTATTATCAGACAGACTGTGGGATCAACACCTTGTGCCACATTTATTGAAAGACAGAAGATCAAGTGGTTTGGCCATGTCGTTAGAATGCAACATCAGCAACTACCATCACTGGCCTTACATCAAAGATCATCTGCGACGAGACCACGAGGACGTCCAAGAAGAAAATGGATTGACGACATCAGAGACATTGTACAACCACACGGAATGACACTATCCAGTGCCGCCCACCGGGCGCTGGAACGCAGATTATTCCTCCCCACGTCGCTTGACGGCAGAAGTGGAAGATGATAACGATGATGATGATGATGATGGCTTTATCCACAACGTCCATTTTGTTACTTGTGTTCGTGTTCTAGTAAAGCTTACCGTCGGCGTCTGGATGTTTTGGTGATTAATTAATTTCAGTATGGAATAATCACGACTCGCTGATAACATCAGGGTGGAAGGGTTACTGCAACTACAGCTCTCTTCAGTTGGTGGTAATATTGTATTGATTGCAGCCGATCACCGCATGGCCGGCGGCGTTGACGTCACGTGTTCTGTGGCGATCGTGCAGGGCCTGTCGTCACAGACTTGGATCAGTAACTAAATACAGACGTTGATGGTGAGTCCCGGAGATAGAAGCTTACAGATTTCATTGACATACACGTAACGTTTGTGACACGCACAATGTACCTGTATTCTGTGGCATGTGCTTGAGCGGCAGTTTTGTGTAGTTAACAGGTTATATAACACCTGTTGAGTAGTATGTTGTGTATAGTTGGTATATTAAACCAACAGCTGGAACAGACTGTCAACTGTCAGTATAGTTAACATTTTTGTAGTATGATGGTTATGTATTATTAGCACATCACCATAAGAGCTGTAACACACTTTGTAATTATAATTTCATTTATAATTTCGCGGCAAATGATTAGTTAGTGCTTTTACATCATGAACTAATACAAACATTGTGTAAGCAGAAATAGGAGAGTCGTGGGGTATGGTTACTACTTTACAGCATGCAATACAGAGATATGGAAACAGAAAGACATTGACAGAGTGAGATAAGACAGAAACTGAAAGTGGTTAAAGTTAAAGTTAGTTGCATATCCTTTACAGGACGTTTGCAGTCAACACCAGCATTTTTTGCTGCTGTTAATGTCTTATCAAGTTTTATGTTGCTTTCTGAACGACAGGCACAGATACCATTTCGTAAAAACCCAGCGCAACGCGGTCTGCTGACAAATCGCACGCAGCTGTATTTCGAACGCGAGTATGCGGTATCACGAAACGCGTCCGTAACACATTCGCCACGGAAACCGGCAAAGTGATTGAGAATCATGGATAGGGTGAGATAAAGAGACGATATGGTGACAGAGGACGATAGAGTGACAAAGGAATATGGGAACCAGTGGACACAGGGAGAGAGCGAAACATAGACCAAAGAGAATTCAGACAGCTAGGCGAATCCGTTAATCACCCCACCACAAGTAGGATATGTACAAGAAACCAAAATCAAGTCTAGACTCTTAACACTTGATTCAGCCATATTTGCTGTTCACTTGCACGACAGAAAGTGTCATAAATATACCCTTTTAACTTTTTGAGGCTTGTTGAATATTAAGTTGTTGCGGGGCTGCGTGGTCTCGAGGTATGGTGTCCGCCTCGAGTGCTGGAGGTCCCGGGTTCATGCCCCGGTGAGGACCGGGATTTATTTCACGTGGACTTCTAGTAATAAAATTTCCCCTGGTCTCTGGGTAGTGAGATCGGACGCCCGTGTGTATTGTTGCGCACGTAAAAAATCCCTTGGCAGTTGGAAATCGAAAAAGAGTAGCCTAACGGCGCTGCCCAGGGCAAAATTTCGAGTTAAAAATCTACCCAAAGTATTTCAGGATCCTCGCCGGTGCTACGGAGTTCGTGCACTGAGCTGAGTTTCTCCAGACTCAGGTTTGAGTTAGGAGGAGAACGGAGCACTTATGGGTTACACCCGTGTGCCGTGATGTTGATCCATCGACTAAACTAAACTAAGTTGTAGCGCATGCTTTTACACCAATTGGCATTCGATGTCCAGTATCACATGGACGCCTATACTTCCTAGGGTATTTCTTGGTACTCATTTAGGGTCGACCTGAAAACCCAGGCCATATAAAAGAAATTCGCTTATTCAGGATTTAAACACATAACTACTAGGCCTGCTAGCAAGCGTACTATGAGCTTCCCAAAAAGTACCATGCCGCTGGCGAAATACTCGACACACAGAGCTTGACATTTTCCATTCAGGAGTTTAAAGCTGTGCGTGCGTAATTAATTTGTTGTGCCTACCTTGCGTCTTGTTGTCTTAAGTACCGATGTGCAGCTGATTTACCTTGGGCCCAGCGTACCCACGGCTCTTCTTGCTCGCTGGTGAAGCTAGAGTCCCACGTTAGCTGTGATATATAGGGAAATAATAACCCTCGCTGGATTTTGTCATTATTACGACCGGAGTTATAGATAATGAGTGCGCAGGCCATCTGGAAAATAATGCACCAATACCCACGGGAAGAAGCATGGACCGGGCTGATGTAATCAATGCTGTACGGACTTGGTTGGCGGATACTGATGAGACTAGTCCGATTACACGAACTGGGGGTAACATCTGATCAGGCACGCCAATGCCGCTTTTGAGGGAAGAGAGGAGATATCATAACCAACTCCTTTTGGGAACAGTGAGCAGAAATAATTTGGGATGGCTGCTATATCGGAGGACTGAGAACGCACGGGAATGTCCAGTGTGCACAGACGTCGCTCGACATAACATAGCATATAACATAACAATTGTCACGGCTTCCGTCGTACCTCCCAGAACATGTATCCGTGTATAAGCTCCTGGGTCATGTGATCATGATAACGATTCATGTTCTTGCGCAGTGGTTCTCAACCTTTTTTGGCCCATGCACCCATTCACCATATGTTCAGAATGTCATTTCCTCCCCCCCCCCCCCCCTTTCGTATTTCCCCCATATAAATCCCCCCCTCGCCCCTACACAGTATACGTAAAATAGAATCTACATGTAATAACACATACTAGAACAAGCCAAGACGTCTACATAAAACGTGATTTTATGTACTTATCTACTTACGTTATAAAACGAATTTCAGAAGGCTTGAAGTACAGAACCGTAAACTATGGAGGGAAAAACAATATCAAGAAATCGGTTCTTGTATTAACGCGATCTTGAAATAATCTTAATTCCCCCCCCCCCCCCCCCCCCCCCCCCCCCCCCCCCCCCCACCCACCAACACCCACCCCCCCTCCGGAAATCCTAAAATTCTCCCTTGGGTTGGGAATTCCCCACCGGTTGAGAATCACTGCTTTTGCAGGTGAGTGCGGTAGTCACTGTGGCGACTCCGTCTTGCTCGCCACTCGGCAACTTCGTCTTGCTTACCACTGTGGCGACTCTTGTCTTGCTTACCACTGTGGCGACTCTTGTCTTGCTTACCACTGTGGCGACTCTTGTCTTGCTTACCACTGTGGCGACTCTTGTCTTGCTTACCACTGTGGCGACTCTTGTCTTGCTTACCACTGTGGCGACTCTTGTCTTGCTTTACCACTGTGGCGACTCTTGTCTTGCTTTACCACTGTGGCGACTCTTGTCTTTGCCTACCACTGTGGCGGACTCTTGTCTTGCTTACCACTGTGGCGACTCTTGTCTTGCTTACCACTGTGGCAGACTCTTGTCTTGCTTACCACTGTGGCGACTCTTGTCTTGCTTACCACTGTGGCGACTCTTGTCTTGCTTACCACTGTGGCGGACTCTTGTCTTGCTTACACTGTGCGACTCTGTCTTGCTTACCACTGTGGCGACTTTGTCTTGCTTACCACTGTGGCGACTCTTGTCTTGCTTACCACTGTGGCGACTCTTGTCTTGCTTACCACTGTGGCGACTCTTGTCTTGCTTACCACTGTGGCGACTCTTGTCTTGCTTACACTGTGGCGACTCTTGTCTTGCTTACCACTGTGGCGACTCTTGTCTTGCTTACCACTGTGGCGACTCTTGTCTTGCTTACCACTGTGGCGACTCTTGTCTTGCATTACCACTGTGGCGACTCTTGTCTTGCTTACCACTGTGGCGACTCTTGTCTTGCTTACCACTGTGGCGACTCTTGTCTTGCTTACCACTGTGGCGACTCTTGTCTTGCCTTACCACTGTGGCGACTCTTGTCTTGCTTACCACTGTGGCGACTCTTGTCTTGCTTACCACTGTGGCGACTCTTGTCTTGCTTACACTGTGGCGACTCTTGTCTTGCTTACCACTGTGGCGACTCTTGTCTTGCTTACCACTGTGGCGACTCTTGTCTTGCTTACCACTGTGGCGACTCTTGTCTTGCTTACCACTGTGGCGACTCTTGTCTTGCTTACCACTGTGGCGACTCTTGTCTTGCTTACCACTGTGGCGACTCTTGTCTTGCTTACCACTGTGGCGACTCTTGTCTTGCTACCACTGTGGCGACTCTTGTCTTGCTTACCACTGTGGCGACTCTTGTCTTGCTTACCACTGTGGCGACTCTTGTCTTGCTTACCACCTGTGGCGACTCTTGTCTTGCTTACCACTGTGGCGACTCTTGTCTTGCTTACCACTGTGGCGACTCTTGTCTTGCTTACCACTGTGGCGACTCTTGTCTGCTTACCACTGTGGCGACTCTTGTCTTGCTTACCACTGTGGCGACTCTTGTCTTGCTTACCACTGTGGCGACTCTTGTCTTGCTTACCACTGTGGCGACTCTTGTCTTGCTTACCACTGTGGCGACTCTTGTCTTGCTTACCACTGTGGCGACTCTTGTCTTGCATACCACTGTGGCGACTCTTGTCTTGCTTACCACTGTGGCGACTCTTGTCTTGCTTACCCACTGTGGCGACTCTTGTCTTGCTTACCACTGTGGCGACTCTTGTCTTGCTTACCACTGTGGCGACTCTTGTCTTGCTTACCACTGTGGCGACTCTTGTCTTGCTTACCACTGTGGCGACTCTTGTCTTGCTTACCACTGTGGCGACTCTTGTCTTGCTTAACCACTTGTGGCGACTCTTGTCTTGCTTACCACTGTGGCGACTCTTGTCTTGCTTACCACTGTGGCGACTCTTGTCTTGCTTACCACTGTGGCGACTCTTGTCTTGCTTACCACTGTGGCGACTCTTGTCTTGCTTACCACTGTAGCGACTCTTGTCTTGCTTACCACTGTGGCGACTCTTGTCTTGCTTACCACTGTGGCGACTCTTGTCTTGCTTACCACTGTGGCGACTCTTGTCTTGCTTACCACTGTGGCGACTCTTGTCTTGCTTACCACTGTGGCGACTCTTGTCTTGCTTACCACTGTGGCGACTCTTGTCTTGCTTGCCACTGTGGCGACTCTTGTCTTGCTCGCCACTGTGGCGACTCTTGTCTTGCTCGCCACTGTGGCGACTCTTGTCTTGCTCGCCACTGTGGCGACTCTTGTCTTGCTCGCCACTGTGGCGACTCTTGTCTTGCTCGCCACTGTGGCGACTCTTGTCTTGCTTACCACTGTGGCGACTCTTGTCTTGCTTACCACTGTGGCGACTCTTGTGGGAGTCTTGTCCAGGCTAGTGCAGTCGCCGCGAACTGTGCAGGTTAGGGTTTTCATTTTTCCTCCGACAGAAAATATCCACACCTCACCGAGGTTCGAACCTGAGTCTCCCGAAGGAGAATCCGGTACTCTAGCCACTCGGTCAGCCGCTCCTCATTAATGAGTATAAATTTGACTAAATCTCCCCCCCCCCCCTTCCACTCCCTTCCTCCTCCTCCTCCTACTACTACTACTACTACTACTACTACTACTACTACTGCTGCTGCTGCTGCTGCTACTACTACTACTACTACTACTACTACTACTACTACTACTACTACTACTACTACTACTGCTGCTGCTGCTACTACGATGACAACCACCACTGTCACTTCTTCTACTCATTCACCAGCACTCTGGTGTGCGTCTTTATCTGCACACACACACACACACACACACACCTTAGTTAACATAAACACATATGCGCCGATCAAGAAGTGAATGCATGAAGAAACATGCATATAATACACACCCCCTTTGTATATGCATTTGCGGATGTGTGTGGGGTGTTTGAAGGGCAACCACCATGCCTCACAGAGTTTCGTGTTACCAACATCGAACCTGGCGGGTGAGGTCAACTTAGTGACTTGCCAGCAGCCACATCCTGTCACGTGTTGTTTGGGAGTTGGTGGGACGCAGTCGTCTGTGGGTGTGTTCACGCAGAGTGACTTCCCCTCCCAGACAGGGCGTGTGGTATCGCACAGCTGTTAGACTGTAGTGACGTTGATGTCTGAATTAGAGCACTGCTACTTGAGATATAGAAGCATACTGCTTGCTGATTCAGCGTATCTTTAGGACTATACAGCATGTTTATATATCGTATCTATAGGACCTGTTGATGTAGCCAAGCTATAATACTATACCACCTGTTGATAAAGTACGGCTATGGGACTGTACGACCTGTTGATATAGCACATCTGTTGGACTATAGGACCTGTTGATATAGTCAAGCTGTAACAATATATCACCTGTTGATAAAGCACAGCTGTTGGACTATACGATCTGTTGATATAGCACATCTGTAGGACATGTTGATATAGCACATCTGTAGGACTATATGACCTGTTGATATAGCACATATGTGGGACGTGTTGATATAGCACATCTGTAGGACGTGTTGATATAGCACATCTGTAGGACTATATGACATGTTGATATAGCACTTCTGTTGGACTATAGGACCTGTTGTTATAGCCAAGCTACATGACTATACCACCTGTTGACAAATACACCCATACAAGGAAGCGTCGTGTCATTCTAACTAAGGAAACGGCCAGGGTATGTAATTATTATTATACATGTATGAGTTAACATGTAATTCACCAACATCCGGGATAGAGTAGGGAGACACCTGTGGTTTGGGTTTCGACTCCCTGTAGTGTAAGCATTGGTTCCCTACTACTGATCCCACCTCATGGCATGAGTATGGATTAATCTACATAGGCCAGTTTTGTGCAAACAGAAAGACATGTTAGTCAGTTTAAAATGACCGTGGTAGACAATTAACATTACTGTGCGAACTTGTGTATATTTCAACTTGAAGGATTTATCTAGTTATGTTACTTTGTGTTGTTTGAATTCTGCAGTATGTATTATGAATTTGTCAGAATATAAAGGAATTCCCGTGGCGAAGTGGTTACGTTTTGTGCTACGAAGGTTGTAGGTTCGATTCCTGGCTACGTCGTTCGGTTCACGAGTGCAGTTTTCTCGGAGTCTCCTGGGGGTCATTACTGGAGCTACGGAGTGCGTGCTTTGTGCGACATTTTCGTCACACCGCTCTGCGGAAAGAAACCGATCCATGTAGGACAACAGCCTTTGCAGTGAGAGCCATCTTCTTGCTTTGTATAGCCGCTTTGTTTGTCAGGTAGTTCTCGACATTGTTTGCGAAGGTAAAACCATGACAAAGGAATATTGTCTCACCCACTTTATTCTGTGTGATAGTATATTTATAGAGATTCGATGTAGACAACAACAAAAACCAGACCTTAATTCCGTGTCACGAATACGTTTCCTAGTTAGAGGTGAACATTTACACGCAAACATATGGATTAGGAATGTGCCTTACATTATCCCATATTCTGTGTACCATGTTCGTGAAGAAAATCGAAAAGACAGCCATTCCACACATCAAATGGTTGTATTATGGCGTTGATTGGAGAACATCGAGACAACTGGAAAGGTCGAGGGGAAGAGAGGCAGAGACAGACCAAGAGAAATGATGTTGGATGGTTTGCGAAGGAGGCATACAGGAATATCAACAGTGGAGTTGATCCAGAAAACCAAAGACCGAGATCTGTAGAAAGTCATGAACACCTAAGCCAGCCGGCATGGCACTTTATGATGATGATGACGTTGACACATTCATTCTGTGGAGCCACAGAACCATATACTAGAACAGTTCTTGTCCATCTTAAGAAACCATAGCCCACTCTACAGTGACCATGGATAGGGAGAGTATTCGAAGCTGACCATGTTTAGATGTAGAAGTTAACGCTGTGACAACAGCTTGAAGTTTACAGACCACAGACAAGAAACGCCTCATTATCAAATAGCAGATCCTTTTTTGATATGCCAGGCATCTTTAAAGAAAGTAGTTTGCCACATTTCCCTTCTTGGCAGTGACCATACTGGTCAGCGACCGTAGCCGTGTCGCCGAAAAGTCTTTCTATCTTTGGCCGGTTCTCCCGCCTCGTGCACCCTCATGCCCAAAGTGGCCGCAATGTCCTGTGTCCATCGTCGCGCTGGTCGACCGATGCCTCCTCTCCCAGGAAAAATGTATTTGTATTGGTCAATCTTTGCTCGAAGCGCTTGTTAGGTAGATGTTAACTGTTGCTGTCTGTATCGCTGAAAGGTCCCAGGCGTTCATCCCACGTTGTTCTTCTTGTACCTATCGTCGGTTGAAATCACCCATCACTGTAAGTTCATCTTCCTCATTGGCATTGTTTGACAGATGCAGTGCCAAACAAACAGTAGATTTGTGCCTAACAAAATATGGACGGCGGAAAAAATGGGAAGTAGGAGTGTGTCACAGTTATGACTTAAAAGTTGTTAATATGGTAGCAGACACGAATTGCATCTAATTAACAGGGGTTGCATTGGGAAAGGTGCTGTATATAAGCCAATGACAGATACGGGAAGTCGTTTTAGGCGAATAATCATCCCCTTTCACTAATCAGTTAAAGTGTCTGTAATGTTATCGAAGTATTCGTTTTCGTCTTCATGGCTGTAAGTGTCGTTACATGGGGCCTCCGTTCACTGTTCTCTCCTAGCCAGTGTGACGTTTTTGTCTTCATGGCTGTAAGTGTCATTACACGGGGCCTCCCACCACTGGTCTGTACTAACCACTGTGACTTTTAATATAGCCAAAGTGTTTCAATTTTCGAGACAAGATGCTGTTTGTGGGCCAGATTTCTTTAATGTTCAAACATATTAGAATGTCAATAACTTCTTCTTCTTGGAACTTTCACAAATATCACAGGTACAGAATGTCGCTTACAGAAATGTATTGCGCTGCCCTGTCTTCTGTCTGGATACAAATTCTGGACACTGAGGAATGAAATGGTGAGGAAACAAACGAAGTGGAGACTTGGTTTCTATAATATATATAAAAATATAGCAGACAGAGAAGAAAATGCTGAGGTTTTGATAGCTGCAAAAGGTACATCATCATTCATTGTAACCATACCGAAAAGACAGACGGAATTCATGGGGCTTATTAAAGGAGAGGGAATAAACAAATTAGCCATATGTAGGAAGGTATTGGGCAAGAAAGGCCTAGGAAAGCAGAGAAAGACGTATGTGTACATGTTAAACAGTTAGGGGATAAATAATAATGAAAGCAACACACACTTTATCATCATATTAAACGACAGAACTGGGTGGCGGGTATGGGTGTCCCCTTTCAAAGAAGAAGTAATGTGTCTCCTTCTCTAGGCCAACAGCCAGAACACCTTTGAATCGTGCCTGACTCACTTCGTACAGGCAACAACCACCCCAAAAAAAAAATGCCGTACAAAGTTAACAAGAAACACGCTTTGTATCCAGCTATAATGTGGAGTACCCGTGTAGAATGCCGGCTCCGTGGCTAAGGAGTTACGGATGCAGTTCGTAACCCCGCATACCCACGTTCGAAACACAGCTGCTGGCGATTTGGCAACAGACCACCTTGTGTTGGTTTTTTATGAAATGGTATGGGTTCCGGTCGTTCAGAAAGCAGTGGCAAACTACCGAACGTAAACTTGCCAAGAGATCCCAACAGCAAAAAATGTTGGTGTTGACTGCGACGTCCTGTAAAGGATATGCAACTAACTTTTTTAACCCGTGTAGACCCAACCCCACCCATGATCAGGGTGAGGTGAAGCCATGGAAGCATGCGGTGGATGGAGCTGGAAGCAGCCGATAGATAGGTGATGATTGTCTCAAATTTCATGACGATAGGCTGAAGATTTCTTTATCGAAACAATGACTATGGTCAACGACGACTAGTCAGGTCACTGCCAAGAAGGGAAACAGTGGCAAACTAATTTCTTTACAGATGCCTCGCATATCATGTCTGTCCGCAATAAATGTGTGAAACACGCATCCCAGCTATCACATAATCTAAGAATCTAGTATCGTATACTGGATGTAGTACATTCTTCCTCTCCTTCTACCAACCCTCCTCCTCTTTTCCGTCCCCTATTTTCTCTTTTTCCGACTCCTACTTCTTCTTCCTTTCTCTCACAATGGAGCTCAGGGTCCAGCTCTCTCAAGCTAAGCCCTTTCTAGACGTGTTCATGATTGGTTGTTCATGATTGGTTGTTCATGATTGGTTGTTCATGATTGATTGGTTGTTCATGATTGATTGGTTATTCATGATTGGTTGTTTATGATTGATTGTTCATGATTGGTTGTTCCTGATTTGTTTCATTTTGCAGCTAAAGTATATTTACGGGATTTCTAAGGAAATCTCACTTCCTTAGTCGCCTCTTACGGCACGCATGGTAGTTTACAGTGTTACAAATCTCTGCTTCCATGTAGATCCGGTAGCACACCGGCAGGTCTAGTATATAACCAGCATGTAAAGAATACACACGATTGGTTGGTTGCTTCCATTGTGTTTACTCAATCACTGAAATAACCCCATCCCCCATGGGGCTGCACACTTATTACATTACCCAGTTTTTTTTTTCTAAGTTGCATTTCCTTTACATGACGTTGCAGTCAACACCAGCATTTAACTGCCGTTGTTGATGTCTTGGCAAGTTTTTACTTTCAGTAGTTTGCCATTGTTTTCTGAACGAAAACAGTTACCCAGTTACCGGTATGGTTTAACTCGCGATCAGCCTGTGTCCCGATCCGTACACAACACGTCACCGAAGTGGCTTCGAAAATCTTTGTCTCGGCGCACTTCAAGCTATATGTAGTGAGCTGTTATTTGCTATTCCTTTATAAGTGCGTGCTTTTAATTTAATTGATTACTGGGTTATTACGAGAACAAACAGCCACCATTCGTTAATACGTGTAGCAAAGACAGCTGACGTAGTTGAGCGTGTTTCCCGGTATAGCTGTATATGTTGGGAGTCCATGCTTTTACATGTGATATAGACATCGGTGATGACCAGCGGTAGGGGGAAATCACTCTGGCATGCTATTTGCATTTCTGTGAGTTGTGTACTTAGCCATGGAGCAGGTCGTCAGAGTATGGTGATCTATATCTGGATTAGAGGTTATATGCGAATGTTAGAGGTCATACATATCACTAGAGAGTTGGTTGATTGATTGTTGTATTAACAGTGCTAGCGGTGCGTTCTGACAGTCAGTGCCGACTGTGCATTCTATTAGTGCCAACACTTTTAGTTTGTAAACAAATTTTGCATTAGTGTAATGACTAGGGTTAGAATTAAATTCCAAGAAGACACAGATTATGGTAGTCACAAGGAAAAAAGGAAATACCACAATGTAATATGCAAGTAAATGGGAATAGCCTTAAACAAGTGAATCGGTACAATTATCTCGGAAAAGTCATATCATCTGATGGGAGATTCCTTGAAGAGATTAGAACAAGAATCGCAATGATGAATATAGCCTTTTGCAAGTTAGAAGACATACTGAACAATAAAAAGATGTCAATAGCTACGGGGAAAAGAATGTTGAGGTGCTAACTAGAACCTGTGCTTTTGTATGGATGTGAAGCGTGACAACGAGCAAGCAGTCTGAAAGGCTGTGGAGATGTGGTTTCTGACGAAAACGCAAAGAATACCATGGGCAGACCACACACACACAAAAAAAAAACAGTGACCAAATACCACAAGAAACAAATGAAAATATATACAAAATTCAAGATTGGTGAATCAGCCATGTGCACGTGTGGATTGGCGTCGCAGACAGTAGAGCACATACTCGAAGACTGCCCAAAATATAACAGATCTAGGCAAACCTTCTGGCCTAGAGAGACGACAGTTTGAGATAATCTCTATGGACCTCTGAATGAACTAAACATGCAGTTAAATTCATACAAGAGACAACATTTCAGTTATAGACATATTTCAAGCGAACGAAAGAGGAAGATTGTACTGGGCAATATAGTTCGGTAGTTTGCCATTGATTTCTCTTGACATAGCGTGACCATAACTACCGATTATCCTGTTCTTCGTCATCCTGTGTCATTTCCTGTGCATAACTGAACACCCCCCCCCCCCTTTATAAGGGTTCCTCTCCATGATGTCTTTGACTACTATACTATTCTAGACATCTGTAAAGACGGTAGACTTTCCTTTTGTTTTTGGCAGTGAGTATACTGGTCGGTGACCGTAGCCACAGTCTCCATAAAGAGATCTCTACCTACTAGGTGCTATCTTGGGACCACAACCAACTACTACCTGTCGACTTCCCCCAAGCACAACCCACCACGGCTTTACGTTACTCTTTAGAACGGCAACTCGACTTTGCCAAAGAGTGTCCTCTTAGTAGCGGAGGGAAGGGGGACGCCTTATCCGTTGACCAAAAGAATAGGTTAGTTGCCAATATTTTAGAGGACATCGCAATCAACCCCAGTGTTTTTTTTTGTGTGGGGGGGGGGGGTGTTTGTGATTTCTTGGCAAGTTTACGTTCTGTACGTTTATATTCTCCCATACCTTTGTTTGGAAACCAACGCAAGGCGGTCTGCTTCCAAATCTCCCGCAGCTGTGTATCGAACGCGGTATGCGGGAGTACGAATTGCATTCTTAACCCTATCGCCACAGAGCCGATAGGGGATACTCCCCTACTCCTTTGATATGGGAAACACCTACTCCCCTGATAGGGAAGACTATTACTCCGCCACTCCAGGTGTTCTTCTCATTTGGTAATAATCTTCTTCGTACACCCCCAAACGGCAGTATGAATAAATACAGAGAAGGCGGCAGTCAACTTGAGCTTGCTGACATCTCCACACAGTTTGCCTTTTCCATGGATCCCGTGTAGGCCAAAATAGTTTATGCAGTAATAACATGTACAGGAAAATAACCGGGCATTGATTCGAAACAAGGCAGGAAAAATAAGTGCAGGGAGATTCAGATAAATAAAACTCTGGCGTCGAAGTCAATACCATTGATTTCCGAGCATACAGGGTGTGGTTGGTAATAGGATTATGTTTCAACAATCTCTTCTATCGCTACGTGTGTGCGTGTGATGAGGAGCCCATAGTTGTCACGTGGAGTGGAACTGCGCCGAGAAGTCAGTCTACGGGTTGTCAAATGTAGATTGATATATAGTATAGTTATATTGTTATTGGTTGGATTTTAACAGATTCGGGAAGTGTGTAGCTGCGTTTATACTTCTTTGTGTTGTCAGATGTAGATTTATACATAGTTTAGTTACATTGTTATTGCTTGGGTTTGAACAGATTCGGGAAGTGTGTAGCTGCGTTTATACTTCTTTGTGTTGTCAGATGTAAATTTGTATGTAGTTTAGTTACATTGTTATTGCTTGGATTTGAACAGATTCGGGAAGTGTTTAGATATGTTTATACTTCTTTATGTTGTCAAATTTAGATTTTTATGTAGTTTAGAATCTTTGTTATTGGTTGGATTTGAACAGATTCGAGAAGTGTAGCCGCGGTTATACTTCTTTGTATTATCAGATGCAGATTGATAGATAGTTTAGCATCTTTGTTACAGGTTGGATTTGAACAGATTCGAGATGTGTGTAGCTACGTTTATCCTTCTTAGTGTTGTCAGATGTAAATTTATACGTATTTTAGCATCTTTTTTATTGGTTGAATTTGAAGAGATTCGAGAAGTGTATAGTTACGTTTATACTTGTGTTGTCAGATGTAGATTTATGGTAGTTTAGTATCTTTGCTATAGGTTGGATTTGAACAGATTCGGGAAGTCTGTAGCTACGTTTATACGTCTTTGTGTTGTCAGATTTATACATAGTTTATCTTCTTTAATATTAGTTAGATGTGAATAGATTCAAGAATTGTTTATCTGTGTTTGCATTCCCTTGCATTGATTGTCAGAGTAGATTTATACGTAGTTTGTCGTTTCTGTTATTAGCTGGATTAGAGCAGATTTAAGAAGTGTTATCTGGGTTTATACCACCTTGTGTTGTCAGGTGTAGACTATACGTATTGTATAGTAGTATATGTTACTAGTTTGATTTGTATGCATTCCAGAATTGTGTATCTGCGTTTATACTTCTTGCGTTGTCAGATGTAGATTTATACATCGTTTATAGTTCCTATTATTAGTTAGATTAGGACATATTCAAAATTCTGCACCTAGGTTTATACTTCCTTGCCATGTCAGATGTAGATTATCCGTAGTTATCGTTTCTATTACTAGATGGAGTTGAATGTAGTCAATAATTATGTATTTACGTTTATATTGTTTTGCGTTGTCAGATATAGCGTTTATACGTAGTAGATAGTTTCTGTTAGTAGCAGGAGTTGAACTCGGCCCGTTTGCTATTATTCTCCATTGTCGCTTGTATTATGAGACGAAAATAAACGTTTCCTATAGTCCGGGAACTAGCTGGATATACACGCGTGTGTTTCTGGTTAACTTGGTCTGTGTTGCCTCTCTGGTTGCTGGTCGTGAGACAGGTAAGAATGGCTACGGTTATTACTTGTGTAAATGTATTGTTGTTGTTCAATATGGGATTTAGGGTTGTTTGTTGTCTGTTATACACTTGTTTGGGAACAATTGAGGCTATTTCAAAGCCTCAAACGGTATATCAACAAGCAATGATGTACGGACGAAAACGGAACCAGAGGAAGAGACCGACCACGTAAACAATGAACAGAAGGAATAGCAGAGTCCATGAGCACCCTCAATACAAGAAGCCCATAAACGGACACTCTCCCGCTGTTTATGCTTCACCGCAAGGTGCAAGAGGAACACGACGAGATGGGATGAGAACCCGGTATATCGGGAAATTGTGAAACTGCGTTCACTTACCCCTAAGCCACAGACGCCGACAGAATGGACAGAGTAGACAAATTAGCCTTGTCTGGGAGAATGCTAGACATGAGAGACAGCGGTAGCTAGACAGATATCTGTGGATAACTTCAACAGCTGGGGAACAGGTTGTTGTATAAGCAACTCCCACTTCATGGACATGGCAGACAAGGGAAGAGTGGGACCAATGACACTTGGATCTGAGAGGATTTGTTTCGGGGGAGATCCATGGCTGAGAGGCTACGGTGACCACTTCAGACTCTGGAGGGAGCGGCTTCGCTCCCAGCGTAGGGATGTTGGGGACTGAGTGGTCTCGAGGTATGGTGTCCGCCTCGAGTGCTGCAGGTCCCGGGTTCAGGCCCTGGTGAGGACCGGGATTTATTTAAAAAATCCACCTGGACTTCCAGTAATAAAATTTCCCCTGGTCTCTGGGTAGTGAGATCGGACGCCCGTGTGTATTGTTGCGCACTAAAAAATCCCTTGGCAGTTGGAAATCGAAAAAGAGTAGCCTAACGGCGCTGCCCGGGCAAAATTTCGAGTTAAAAATCTACCCAAAGTATTTCAGGATCCTCGCCGATGCAACGGAGTTCGTGCATTGAGCTGAGTTTCTCCAGACTCAGGTTTGAGTTAGGAGGAAAACGGAGCACTTATGGGTTAAACCGTGTGCCGTGATGTTGATCCAACGACTAAACTAAACTAAACTATAGGGATGTGGAATATTCCAAGAACAACTAGTATCTAATGATATCGTATGTCCCATTGATCTTTTAGGTAGCGAAATAAGATACTAGCCTTCTCGTATAAGGACGAAAAATAGGTGGCGCCGTGTGTAAAGCGTGCACGTTAAAGATCCAATGGCAATTAGAAATCACAGAAATTAGGTCGTAAGGTGACCGCGTTGGCACAATTAAGTGGAAAGAAAATCTTCCTAAGGGTTAGTAATTACGTATTGACGTTTATATTGTCTTACGATGTCAGATGTGTTGTTGTTGTTTGTCCATCAAGAATGATGATGACCATTCATTTCATCCAGTGGGGTTGAAGGTATGGAGCCGTGGGTTCTAAGATGGCTGATAAGGCCTATTTTGGCTCGAAATGTTCTTTGACAATGTGGGCAAGGAATGCTTGACGTTTCTGGAGGAGGATTTCCTGCAGTGGTTTTTCTGTCCTGCCTTTTCTTCACATCTCTTGCAGTCCTGGTTGCCTCACATATGACTGCACCCTTGCGTAATGATGCACGCCACGAATTTCGGTCTCTGGCTGCAGCCTCCCAGGTGTCATGATGAATTCCAAAAGCCTTAGTGAAATTTTCATAGTGTCTTTAAAGCGTTTCCTCTGGCCACCCTTGGGAGCTTTTACCATAACGCAGTTCGCTGTAAAAAATTCGTTTAGGGAGCCGTGTGATCTGGCATGCGAGTCAAGTGACCAGCCCAGCGAATCTGATTCTTCATCAGTAGAGTATGGATACTGGGCATGGATGCTCTTTCTAGGACTTCAGTGTCTGGAATTTTGTCTTGCCATTTAATCTTCAGTAGCTTCTTTAGGCAGACTGTGTGGAAGTGGTTTAATTTCCTAGCGTGTCGCTGATAAACAGTCCAGGTTTCACAAGCATATAGCAGTGTGGATAATACAACTGCTTTGTAGACTTTTAGCTTTGTTTGCAGGCTTATTCCAGTTCTGTCCCATACATTCTTGTACAGTCTGCCAAAGGCCGCACTGGCCTTGGAGATTCTTGCATTCACTTCATCATCAATTGTGGCAGCTTGTGACACAGTGCTGCCAAGATAGGTGAATTTGTCCACAACACTTAGTCTATGATCATTCACTTGATATTCGGCACAGTGTGATTATTCCCTGGAGCTGGCTGGTACATAACTACAGTCTTCTCCAGGTTGATATTGAGCCCAAAGTTGGCACAGGCATGTGAGAAAACTGAAACATTATGTTGCATGTCCGCATGTCAGATGTAGAATTTATACGAGGTCTATAGTTTACCTTGGCTGCAATCTGTCTAGAGCAGTGGTTCTCAACCGGTGGGGAAATCACTCCCAGGGGGGAATTTTGGGGTTTCCGGGGGGGGGGGGGGGGGGTGGGGGGGGGGGTTCAGATTATTGTAAGATAGCGTTAATACAAGAACCGATTACTTGATATTGTTTTTCCCTCCACACTCTACGATTTTGTACTTCTCGCTCTTCTGAAATTAATTTTATCACGTAAGTAGACCCGCAAATCACGTTTTATGTAGACGTCTAGACTTGTTCTAGTAATGTGTTAAATTTAGCCTCCATTTTTACGTATACTGTGTAGGGGCGGGGGGAATTTACAGGGAGGAAATACGAAAGGGGGATGACATTCTGAACATAAGGTGAAGGGGTGCGTTGGCCAAAAAGGTTGAGAACCACTGGTCTAGATGAAGCAAACCCGACACTAATGCTTGCCGAAGTCGGACACACAGACCGTAGAGTTGCATGCCTGGTGAGATTTACTCACATCTACAGAGGAACGAAGGAGAAGGGGAGTGAAGGAGAATGTGTTTCGCATAGAACAAGTGAAGACACCAGCAGGAGTTTGGTCGCTGTCATTGCTGTCTATGCTAATCTATTTGGGATAGGTTGAGTTCAGAGCTTGGTTAGACGTGCTGCAGGCAAGAATCAATCATTGAGACACTGATTGTACGTGCTACACGCAAGAATCAATCATGCAAGACACTGATGTCCACTTGTTGCATGCAAGAATCAATCATCGAGACACTGATTGCACGTGTTGCACAGCAAGAATCAATCATCCGAGACACTGATTGCTACGTGTTGCAGCACAAGAATCTAATCATTCGAGACACTGATTGCGCGTGTTGCACACAAGAATCAATCATCGAGACACTGATTGCGCGTGTTGCACACAAGAATCAATCATCGAGACACTGATTGTACGTGTTGCACACAAGAATCAATCATCGAGACACTGATTGCACGTGTTGCACTCAAGAATCAATCATCGAGACACTGATTGAACGTGTTGCACACAAGAATCAATCATCGAGACACTGATTGCACGTGCTGCACACAAGAATCAATCATCGAGACACTGATTGCACATGTTGCACTCAAGAATCAATCATCGAGACACTGATTGAGCGTGTTGCACACAAGAATCAATCATCGAGACACTGATTGTACGTGTTGCACACAAGAATCAATCATCGAGGCACTGATTGCACGTGTTGCACACAAGAATCAATCATCGAGGCACTTATTGCACGTGTTGCACACAAGAATCAATCACCGAGACACTGATTGCACATGTTGCACACAAGAATCAATCATCGAGACACTGATTGCACGTGTTGCACACAAGAATGAATCATGAGACACTGATTGCAGGGTTAATGATCATTGAGACACTGATTGCACGTAGTGCACACAAGAATCAATCATCGAGACACTGATTGTACATTGCTATACTCAAGAATTAATCATCGAGACACTGATTGTACGTGTTGCTCGCAAGAACCAATCATCTGGACTGTTTTTGGTGATTAAGCAGTAATACTAATAATGTTGAGATCACTCAAGAACCGACATCACAGTACTCAGGACATTCCTACACGCTCGATTATCAATTTTAACAGCCAGCGAAGAGTCCAAATACTAATCGTACCTTTTGCACGATTATGTGTCCGTGTGGCCTTTCCTCGGAATATTGAGTGTCGGCCAGATCCTCTAGTTATGCTCTCCCTCCACCATTCTCGCCAGCTCATGCTGATATATCTGTTCTGGCACACTATTCACAGGGCCCTGATCACATCTGCTTTATGCACCAGTCTCCAGTACTCATCTCCTAGAGCGCCGCAGCAGTAGAGCAGTGCCTAACCCGCGTGCCTGCCCGCCCTACGGATTCACATGGATATGCATTTTAAACATGGACCTGGACTACCAGGTGGACCCCGGCTAACATGGATACCCGGAGATGGCCTGGGAAGTCATGGCGGCCGGCGTTTGTATTGACCACAGAGTCCACCCAGTGCTGGGTTATGTGTGAAATATGGGGGGTAGCACCATATACCTGACATGTGCAAGGCTTGTGAAATAGTCCACTACCTGACTTGTCTTTGTTACATATAATTCTGTCTGTCTGCCTTTGTCTTTCTATTTTTCTCTGAGTCTTTTTTCCTGTTTGGCTTTGTGTCCTTATTTCTGTCAATTCACATGTCTTCTCATGCTTCATGTCACATGTCTGTTCTCATACTTCTTTCTGTCTGTTCTCTTTTCTCTGTCTGTCTGTTCTCTGTCCTTTCTTTCTTTCTTTCTTTCTTTCTTTCTTTCCTGTCTGTCCTGTCCGTCCATCTGTCCGTCCGTCCCGTCCGTCCCGTCCGTCTGTCTGTCTGTCTGTCTGTCTGTCTGTCTGTCTGTCTGTCTGTCTTCCTTGCTTTCTGTGTGTCTGTATGTCTGTCTATCTGTATTTGTGTCCTTCGTTCTGTCTGTTCGGGCTTAAATTCACACTCCACTCCTTGTTTTATTTCATTAATTTGCTCGTTCCTATTTGTGTCCTTGATTAATTTTCTGTTTTTGTCAGCATGATAATGTTTATCCGTACACATTTTTATCCTTACACATGACTATTTAATTAACCGTGTAAATGAAAGTAACTGAGATGTGAATAACGCAGTGATTACGCCACATTGCCTTTACAAGCCTGCATTTCTGGTCAATATTCTGACACTAGGGCGACTGTTGGCAGAAGATCTCTTTAACGTGACAATGGCTACGGTCACCGGTTAGTATGGTCAGGAAAGAAACAACGACGGTCACCGGTTAGTATGGTCAGGAAAGAAACAACGGCAAACTACCTTATTTAGCTTAGCTTAGTTTAGCTTAGTCGACAGATCAACATCACAGCACACGGGTGTAACCCATAAGTGCTCCCTTCTACTCCTAACTCAAGCCCTGAGTCCGGAGAAACTCAGCTCAGTGCACGAACTCCGTAGCACCGGCGAGGATCCTGAAATACTTTGGATAGATTTTAACTCGAAATTTTGCCCAGGCAGCGCCGTTAGGCTACTCTTTTTCGATTTCCAACTGCCAAGGGATCAACCACAAATTGAAGAACCTACATTTGAAGAAATCCTATATGTAATCACACGACTTAAAAACAATAAGGCAACTGGGACTGATGGAATTGCTGCTGAATTTATAAAGGCAGGGTGCCATGCATTACATCTAAAGCTATACGAACTAATAATAAAAATCTGGAGGACAGAAGAATTACCCCATGACTGGAAAGAGTCATGATTGATACCTATCTTTAAGAAAGGAGACAAGTTCCAATGTGAAAATTATAGAGGAATATCACTACTGTCCACAAGCTATAAGATACTATCCGCAGTATTACTAAATAGACTAAAACCATATTCAGAAGACATATTAGGTGACTACCAGGCGGGTTTTAGGACAAAACAGATCAACAATAGATCAGATATTTATCTGACGACAAATAGCCGAGAAAAATTGGGAATATAAAAGAGATCTCCATAACATTTTTGTGGATTTTAAAAAGGCTTATGATAGTGTCCATAGGAATAGTCTATGGAATGCTATGCAGGAATTTGGAATACCAAGGAAGTTAATCAACATGACCAGACTATGCATGGAAGATACTTATAATATAGTAACATATAAAGGCAGGAAATCAGACCCTTTCCAAATAACATCTGGCTTGAAACAGGGTGATGCACTATCGCCGCTACTCTTCAATCTGGCTCTAGAGAAAGTCGTAAGGAAGGTAAAGGAGGAATGTGATATTGGAGGAACATCCAGGCTGCTTGGTTATGCAGATGATATAGATATTATAGGGGAAAATGAACAAAAGACATTGGAAATATTGACTCACTTAAAGGAAAAAGCCCAACAGATGGGGCTGGTTATCAACCAAGATAAGACAGAATATATGGTAATTTCAAGAGAAGGAATGGCTAAAAACTCTGGCCACATACAAATAGATAATATGACCATTAAAAGAACGGAAACATACAAATACCTGGGTACAATCTTCAACTGCTCCAACATCATAAGGGAAGAAATACAAACTAGAATCAATTCTGGAAATAAGATATACTATGCACTACAACATCTACTAAAATCAAATGCGCTATCTCGTAACACCAAGATCACAATATACAAAACACTGATCAGACCAGTTGTGCTGTATGGCTCTGAAACCTGGAGTACAACGAAAGGAGACGAAGCCTTGTTACAAACCTTTGAGAACAAAGTTTTAAGACGCATCTTTGGACCCATTAGGGATACACAAAGTGGAGAGTGGAAAAGAAGAAGTAACAAAGACATTTATGATCTGTTTAAGCCCCCGCTAATCACTGGTATCATGAAGGCTAATAGACTACAATGGCTGGGGCATATAGAAAGAATGGAAGATAATAGGGAAACAAAACTCGCTTACACTCAGGAAATAAATGACCGTAGACCCCGAGGTAGACCAAGAAGACGGTGGAGAGATAATATATATACAGACCTACAAGCACTTGGAATCAACGACTGGCAAGAGAAGGTCAACCAGAGAGACGAATGGAGACGGATTGTATCTGCAGCAAACAACCTCAATGGCTTGGAACGCTGAAGAAGAAGAAGGGATCTTTTACGATCGCAACAATATACACGGGCGTCCTATTTCACTACCCAGAGACCAGAGGTTTAAAGTTGCCTAGTTTATCACGAGTCGCCTGATTACAGATCATCACAAGAAAAGGACAGGGTACTGAAATTAGCACATGGAGTGTTCGGACGTTAAACGATGACGGAAAATTAGATATCAAACAAGAAATGGAAATACTTGGATGGGTTGGCCACTTGATATGGTCGAGACAAGAGAACTGAGTGATCCACGACTCTGGTGATCGAGAGAAGTGGCGAATCATGACCGCCGACGCTTATCGGCATGGCACATGATGAATGAAGTGCGTGATTGAAATTCAAATTCAAACACAGAAGACATTATTATGTAACAAGTAAGTCACAATAATAAGTAAGTCACAAATGGCTGTAGAAAAATAACTAGATATGATAACAACTTGAAACCAGTGTATTGTTATACATACATTGTCCCTTTATTTCTCAACATAATTTCCACCAACATTGATGCACTTATCCCATCGTTTTATCAGTCCTCCCAATCCGACGGCATAGAACTGCACGCTTTGTTTTCTAAACCACGTTTTCACTTCACATTCAACTTCGGCGTCATTCGCGAAATGTCTCCTGCCAAGGTGGGTTGTCAGTGTTTATGCTGACAAATGTTTGTCCCGTAAAGCGGTCCATAGCTGGGTAGAAAAAGTTTACGAGGGCGAGTCAATAAGTAAGTCACACAGTTCTGTGGGATGGCCGGTAAATAAAAACAAAGTACGCAGTTCTATGCAGCCGGTTTGGGGGGACTGATAAAACGATGGGATAAATGCATCAATGTTGGTGGAAATTATGTTGAGAAATAAAGGGACAATGTATGTATACAAATAAACTGGTTTCAAGTTGTTATAACGTGTAGTTATTTTTCTACAGCCATTTGTGACTTACTTATTAACTTACCCTCGTAGTATAGTCCAAGTATTTCAGTGTTCAGTGTATGATGCAGCATATGAGCCAGTTGTCTTGGGTGTTCAGTCGTATTCGCTGTGTCAATATTCCGTGTTGTGTCTATTGTATGGTGCTATAACAGTAAGACAGGGATGTGTGCCCCCCCCCCCCGTCCCCCTTCCCTCCCTGTTATTTAATATCTGCATAGAGAGAATATCCAACGAAGCAAGTCTTGACAGAACAGATTCAGAACATTTTGAACTCTGTGCTTCAGATGACATAACAGATTCACCCGCAATAAATGGACTTTTATTTGCAGATGATCAGTGCCTGCTTTATAGAGGGTAGACTGCAAAATCATATTAATAAGCTGAGTTCAACATGCAGCAGATGCAATATGAGTATAAATACAGCCAAAACAAGTTAGCAGAAATGATCTCCTGGTCCACTAAGTATATTGCTAAATAACATCTCTTAAACAAGGTAAAGAATTCAAATATCTTGGTAGTATGATCACAGAAGATAGCAGAGAAATCGAAATCAAATGTTAGAAAGCAAGTGCTCTTATAATTCAACTATCACCCATATTGAAACATTCAAGTATACCTATGTCCGCAAAACGACAGATAATAAATAACATATCCACACCCTTCATATGCTACCATTGTCAAGGTTGGGTACTATCCACATTTCACTTATCAAAACCTGTGAGATGAGATGCTTGAGGAGAGTTACCATTTTAACTATTCGAAACCGAATAAAAATTGTGTTATGATATGAACCAGGGGTGTCAAACTCAATTGCTCAGCGGGCAAAAACTCAAATCACACCTAAGGTTGTGGGCCGAACAGGATAAACAATCAATAAGCCGAAAATTAAACATTAAAAGAAAAAACATTAATATAAATTAAAACAGAAAAAAAGAGCTGTGCAGTAGTCGACAGCAAGGGAGAATGCAACAACGTCTTTGCCTTTTTCGATCAGCTGTGTTTTCACATCAGTGGCCATCTCACAAACCCGATCAACAACCGTATGTCTGCTAAGGCTTACCTTTGCAAACATTGCTTTTTGTCTGAACACAAGACGTCACACACTTTCATCATGCAGCGCTTCAGAAACTCTCCTTCTGTAAATGGTCGGCCTGCTTTTGCGATCTCCTCTGCCACAATAAAACTTGCTTTCATAGCAGCTTCAGTTTGTGATTTTGCTTTGGTGAAAAACACATGCTGTGATGTTAGATGCCTCTTCAATTCTTCTGTAGCTTCTGATCTGCATTCAGGCTGTTTAAATTGTCTTGATGTTTAGTCTCGTAGTGCCGTCTCAGATTATATTCTTTGATCACAGCCACATTAACTCCACAAATTAGATACACGGGTTTACCTCCAATATCAGTAAACATATACTCAGCCTCCCAGCGGCTTTGAAAGGCTCTGTTTTCAGAATCAACTTTTCTTTTGGTCATTTTAAAGGCTAGCTTTGATTTAAGAGTGTGTGCATCTACCGACATACGCTTGATTGATATCAGGTTAGCCGTAGCGGGAAAAGTTGATGTATATCCGGACACTACACTACTTTCATTTCTTATGCGGCAATCCAAAACGAGCAGCTGAACGTTGCTAGGTCGCTATAACAACGAACATCCACTCACTACACAACTGTTATTTCCGCTTATTCTGATCGAAGCAAGAATGCTGTCAGGTAGCCTATCATTCGGCAAGGTCGTTAATTATGGAATTTGATTTGCACTTAATATCGTGGTCATTAAAAAATATTTTTGCCTAAAATTCTCTATCGGGCCGAATATATTTGTACGTCGGTTGAGACCTCTCTCGCCTTGAGTTTGACACATGTGATATAGACGGTGGGATCAACATCTTGTGCCACATTTATTGAAAGACAGAAGATGAAATAGTTTGGCCATCTCGTTAGAAGCAACGCCATCAACAACGAGCATGGCCCTACATCAAAGAACATCAGGTACGAGAGCAAAGAGAAAGTCCGAGAAGAAAATGAATAGATGACATCAAATTCTACAATCACACGGAATGACACTTATCCAGTGTCACCCATCTGCCGCTGGAACGCCAATTATTCCTCCCTATGCCTCTTGAGGGAAAAAGTTGATGATGATGATAATTATTGTTTGATATGTCCAAAGTCATCGTTATGTATCACCTCATGATATATTTGAATAATGAAGACACAAACAATAATGCATAGTTTATTGCCTGGTGTATGTTGCTGTATCTCGTCAGGTGTTTACCACAAACATAAATTCAACATATAATGAAGCAACGTTGTAAATTCTTTCAGTTGAAATAAACAAACAAAACTATATTGTCACATGTTTCTCAATCACCACGGCAGTTTTATAGACTATCATGTCTATTTATTTACATAATTGTGGTTTACCCTGTATATCAGAAGCCTTGGCACATCTCGGCAACTGTTGGTTATGTGTAATGAACAGTACACCAACATTCTCCGTGTTTACCACATGGCCACATTCTATTAACTGGTGTGTTATTGAAGAAGATGGAGCCCTTCTGTTGCCAGTTTTCCCGCGTTAGCTTCTTAATCAATTTAGAGATGAGTACTGCTATTCTTCTTTCTAACCTGTCTATTTCATGTACCTCTTTAAATGGACTGCAAACAATGTTTTGAAGACATACCAAGCGTCTATGTAATATTTGACACAAGTCAGCTGTCCTTGTAACTTACGATCTCCTTTTGTGTTTCAGGAATCCTCCACCAAAATTACGTCAGACTGATCGGTGGTCTCCGGAGTTTAACGACTTCATAGCGCAGTAAGCAAATTGTTCTGTGTCCTACCGTTGTCGTTATTTTTTTTTTTTTTTTTTGCTTTTAGGTTTGCTCCCGCTCGCTTTGAACCCAAGCGTAGTCCATACACATTATTTCTAGTAGTGCTGGGCTGAATTTTGCTTGGGATTAGCTTTTCCTATTAACAGTGTCCCTCGCCATCAGGCTAACCCACTCCACTTAAGAGGTATTTGTAATTTACGTCCCCAAGTCAGGACGATACGTCATTATTTTAGTCCAACTATCCGGTGTAGGGTTTGAACCCCTTATCTTGGCTTCAGCACACTAGATGTTTAAAAACACACATTCTTATCCATTTGGCCATTCTGACCTACAGTAGTTAGATGTGTTGTGTTCTAGTGTTATAGTTAGATGTGTTGTGTTCTGGTGTTATGGTTAGATGTTACACTTTCTGATGTTATTAGTTAGTTAGTTAGTTAGTCGACAGATCATCCTCGTTGCACATCGAACCATTCAGTCCATAAGTGCTCGGATCCCCTCCTCAGCAAATCCCGCAGCGTGTAGCGGCTAACGACGCCAGTTCTGTGTTGGATTATCAATCTTCTTTGTCGTCCTGCGTAGTGTTCTTGTTTGGCCATCCCTCTTTTAATTTGCTGCTCTCGCAGTCTGGCCATTGTTGTAGATTCACAGTCATCACTTGGTTCTCGCAAAGGTCTCACTTCTCGTAGAGCATTCAGAATGTCAGCCTGGTCCATGGCGCGTCCGCCCTCCACAGTAGCCTCACCTGCGAGCTTGTCAGCCCGCTCATTTCCTTGTACTCCCGCATGCCCTGGCACGAAGATGAAACTAATCTTTGCCAGCCGAGACCGCTTCAGAGGCAGCAACCATTCTCTTCGGATCGACCCCTCCTCTATCCTCTTGATCATGTTCATTGAGTCGCTAAGGAAACAAGCCCTAGTGAATGTCTGTGTCTCGAGCCATGTTATTGCTTTACTTACTGCCATGACTTCCATGGTCAGGCTACTTGTGGTTTCAGTGAAAGCACCAGAGTCCTCCTTCACAATTCTCCCTCCGGCCCGAGCTGTAAAGGCCCATGAGCTTCTCACATGTCGGACGACCGACCCATCTGTGTAGATGACCGCGTCACCGTCTAGCGAATTCTCGAAAATCAACGCTTGTACTTCAGCCTCAACAGCAGCCGGATTTTCTTGTCTGCATTTTCTATCTAGTTGGATGCAAACTGAAAAGGATGTGCAGAAGTCTGTTGGCACTTGCACCCACTCCTCGCCAGGTTCTAAGTCCTCAAGTGAACACACCTGTTGAAGAATGTCTTCGGCTTGACCCATCCACGACCGTCCTCTTTTTAACCTGCTGCCCTTCACCTTCCTAATTTCACTATGCAGTGGATGTTGTGTGTTTGCGTTAATTCTGAGGTAGGCGCGTGCCCTGCAAACTTGTATTCTCTCTTCAATGGTTGGAAAATCAAGAAGGTAGCGCATCGCCCTGCATGCTGTATCTCTTGTACATCCAAGAATAATGCGCATAGCTTCATTCTGTATCCTTTCCATCCTTTCTATCTGCTTATGGCTGAGAGTCAGGATTGCCATTGCATACTCCAAAACAGACATGACCAGCCCCTCGTACAGAAGACATAGATGGCGCTGCTCACAGTTTGCTGCCGCCATCACCCGCATCGCTGCCAAACCCCGCTTGGCCTTTGTTATCACCTGGTCTATGTGCACATTATAAGCAAGGCTTCGATCAAACCGTATCCCCAGGTAATTCATTGCCTGCGTTCTTTCCACCGTCTCTGAACACAGCATTACAGTTGGTGTTGGATTGTTGACAATATGATTATTCAACGAGAACCAAGTCACTGTTGCCTTTGTTGGGTTGACCATTGCCCCAGCTTCATCACACCAAGTACTTATGCGATTGAGTTCGGTTTGTAGTTCCACAGCAACCTCCTCTCTATCCTTACCCTGACGATACACTAAAACATCATCGGCATATGACAATGTCCTGCCAGGTCCAGTGATCTGCTCACTGGTGATTCTCACTGTGTAGGCGTTGAACAGTACCGGAGATAATGGTGATCCCTGTGGTAGGCCAGGATATATTGTTGTTGGTTCCGAAGTCCAACTGCCACATCTAAAAACTACTTTCCGTTGGAAGAGGGCTGCAGCGATCCAACTAAGGAGGAATGGACTTACGTTTAGTTCAAGAAGCTGAAACATTAAAATATCCAGTGGTACTCTGTTGTATGCGTCCTCAAATATCCTTCTAGTATTCTGATGTTATTGTTAGATGTGTTGTGTTCTGATGTTATAGTTATATGACTTGTGTTCTGATGTTATAGTTAGATGTGTTGTGTTCTGGTGTTAAAGTTAGATGTGTACACTTTCTGATGTTATTGTTAGATGTGTTGTGTTCTGATGTTATAGTTATATGAGTTGTGTTATGATGTTATAGTTATATGAGTTGTTAGTTAGTTAGTTAGTTAGTCGACAGATCATCCTCATTGCACATCGAACCATTCAGTCCATAAGTGCTCGGAATCCCCTCCTCAGCAAATCCCGCAACGTGTAGCGGCTAACGACGCCAGTTATGTGTTGGTTTATCAATCTTCTTTGGCTTCCTGCGTAGTGTTCTTGTTTGGCCACCCCTCTTTTAATTTGCTGCTCTCGCAGTCTGGCCATTGTTGTAGATTCACAGTCATCACTTGGTTCTCGCAAAAGTCTTACTTCTCGTAGAGCATTCAGAATGTCAGCCTGGTCTATGGCGCGTCCGCCCTCCACAGTAGCCTCACCTGCGAGCTTGTCAGCCCGCTCATTTCCTTGTACTCCCGCATGCCCTGGCACGAAGATGAATCTAATCTTTGCCAGCCGAGACCGCTCCAGAGGCAGCAACCATTCTCTTCGTATCGACCCCTCCTCTATCCTCTTGATCATGTTCATTGAGTCGTGTTCTGATGTTATAGTTATATGAGTTGTGTTCTGGGGTTATAGTTATATGAGTTGCTTTCTGGTGTTATAGTTAGATGTGTTGTGTTCTGATGTTATATTTAGATGCATTGTGTTCTCGGGTTATAGTTAGATATGGTTTGTTCTGGAGTTATAGTTAGATGTGTTGTGTTCTGGGGTTATAGTTAGATATGTTATGTTCTAATGTTCTAGTTAGATATGTTGGATTCTGTTGTTATGGTTAGATGTGTTGTGTTCTGGTGTTTTAGTTAGATGTGTTGTGTTCTGGTGTTAAAGTTAGATGTGTTGTGTTTTGTTGTTATAGTTAGATGTGTTGTGTTCTGGTGTTATTGTTAGATATGTTTTGTTCTGGAGTTATTGTTAGATGTGTTGTGTTCTGGGGTTATAGTTAGATTTATATGCTTTATACCTCTTGTATTCTGGTGTTATATTTAGATGTGTTGTATTCTGCTATTATTGTTAGATGTGTTGTGTTCTGGTGGTATAGTTAGCTGTATTGTATTCTGGTGTTATATTTAGATGTATTGTGTTCTGATGTTATAGTAAGATTTATATGCTTTATTACTCATTTTGCTGTTTAGTAGTGGGGTGTTGTGTTCTGATGTCCTAGTTAGACGTAGTGATATATAATGTTCTAGTATTCACCATTGTTGTAGGTAATGATACTATGTTAATACATTGTTGTGTCCTATCATTCTGTTAATAAAGGTCTATAATACGCGTGTTGTAGTGTTCTATCGTTCTGTTAATAAAGGTCTATAATACGCGTGTTGTTGTGTTCTATCGTTGTGTTAACTGAGGTCTATATTATGTGTGTTGTTGTGTTCTATCATTCTGTTAAGAGAGGTCTATAATACGTGCGTTGTTGTGTTCTATCATTCTGTTAAGAGAGGTCTATAATACTTGTGGTGCTGTGTTCTATAATTATGTTAACAGAAGTCTATAATACGTGTTTTGTTGTGTTCTATCGTGTTTTGTTGTGTTCTATCGTTGTGTTAACAGAAGTCTATATTACGTGTGTTGTTATGTTCTATTGTTCTGTTAACAGAGATCTATAGTAAATGTGTTGTTGTGTTCTATCGACCTATCGTTCTGTTAACAGAAGTCTATAATACGTGTGTTGTTGTGTTCTATCATTCTGTTAAGAGAGGTCTATAATACGTGCGTTGTTGTGTTCTATCATTCTGTTAAGAGAGGTCTATAATACTTGTGGTGCTGTGTTCTATAATTATGTTAACAGAAGTCTATAATACGTGTTTTGTTGTGTTCTAATCGTGTTTTGTTGTGTTCTATCGTTGTGTTAACAGAAGTCTATATTACGTGTGTTGTTATGTTCTATTGTTCTGTTAACAGAGATCTATAGTAAATGTGTTGTTGTGTTCTATCGACCTATCGTTCTGTTAACAGAAGTCTATAATACGTGTGTTGTTGTGTTCTATCATTCTGCTAATAGAGGTCTATGGTAAATGTTTTGTTGTGCTCTATCGTTGTGTTAATAAAGGTCTATAATAGGTGTGTTGTTGTGTTCTATCGTTGTGTTAATAAACGTCTATAATAAGTGTGTTGTTGTGATTAGCTTGTGATTGTTGTCCAGTGTTTATCTGTGGCGATGATCCAGGTGTGTATAAGGGAACCACTCATGATATACATAGTTTTCTGGGTAGCTTTTCAAAGTTATAAATTTTGCCAGGGAGGTGTCTTGTCAGCTTACTCTTGTCTGTTTCTGTGATAAGTGTTGCTGTGTGTGAGGGGTAGCTTGCCATAGCTTTCTAAAAGGCCGACTCCTCAACGAAAAGCTACCGGCTTCCAAATCGCTGGCAGCTAATTTCAAACCGCTGGACTCGGTATGACAGGGAATGATAGAACTTCGTTTCACTTTCCTCTTAAGCCACAGACGCCGTGTTGTCTCATTAATTAGTCCCGCACTCAACACCAACATTTGTTGCTGTTGTGATCTCTTGGTAAGTTTACGTTCAGTAGTTTGCCATTGCTTTCTGAACGACCGACACCCATACCATTTCGTAAACAACCAACGTAATGCAGCCTGCTCCCAAATCACCCGCAGCTGTGTTTCGAATGCAGTTGTGCGGGATTACGAACTGCGTCCGTAAAACCTTCACCACGGAGCCAGCTCGTTAGGTTCGTTAGGAATATATTGGCCGTGGGAAAACCTACGCTTTTTATTGTGGGTACATGAGAGGTGTTCTTACCCGCAAAACTAGGGTTTCCAGATACGTGGGCACCAAAAAAGAGGACAAAGGAGGACATATTGAATGTTTCATTTGAATCGTTCCAGATTAAACCCACAATCAGGACAATTTTATTACAATAGCTGCCAATAAGTGTATCTTACTCTTAGTGAATCGACAAAGAAACAATCATGTAAAGAAGTGAAAGTAAATATCAACAAGAGTAATGAGCCAGATACAGATAACAGTTAGTATTACTATAATCGACTAGTCCGCAGAAATGCATAGACTTTGTTCATTTTGATACGGTAGAGTGTAGATACATTGTAAGTTGTAACAACAATACATAAAATATTATAACATTAAGAAAAGTCGGACATTTTAAAGGTTTTTATCTTTACCTGCCGGACGGAGAATATTAGGCTAAAAAGGAGGACAAGTCCTCATTTTGCCAGACGTCTGGCAACCCTACGCAAAACTGACTGTCATGTACCCACAACCCACCCCGTATTGAGGTTGTTTTTTTTTTTACATATCCTTTACAGGACATCGCTGTCAACACCAGCATCTTTCAACTGTATGTTGATTTTTTGGCAAGATTACGCTCAGTAGTTTGCCAGTGCTTTCTGAGCGGCCGGCTCACATACCCCGTAAGTTACCGGTGCGATTCGAACAACTGCTGATTCTCACCGTCATCACGTTACCCACGAGAGTATACGAGATTACGGAGAAAAGTCATCACCTCTAAGCCACGAAGCCGGCTGTATTGTGGTATACTCGGGGGATATTCGTCCCTATTCTTGTCATCTCAGTTGTTGGTTTCCCCGTGTTATCTTTTTCGCTTGGCAGTGTTGTGCTGCCATAGATAAGCATTTGTTGACTCGTGGTTGGATGTTTTGAGTGCGTCATTTTCTATACTGTTGATACTGTCTGAAAGTGCGAGGAATAATTTTAGTTATTAATTGTCATTCATAGTAGTAAAAGAAAGAAATATAGATAATGGCATACAACACGTACTACAGACATAGTATGCTTTCAGAAAATCTGGTGTGCTTAACTATGCATGCTTTTGTATTGTCTATTGTGTCATCTGAGGCGTTACGGACGCGGTTCGTAATGCCGCTTACCTGAGTTCGAAACACAGCTACGACCGATTTGGCAGCAGACCGTGTCGCGTTGGGTTTTAACGTGATTGTATGGAAGCTGATCGTTCACAAAGCAGTGGCGAACTACTGAACGTAAACTTGCCAAGACATCAGCAACAGCAATGCTGGTGTTGACAGCGATGTCTCGTAAATAGGATATGCAAATAAATAAAAATGCAAATCAATATCTATGATTTAATTTATCTATCAAAATCTTCTATCAGTGGCCGCAAGGTTTCTGCAACGATTGATATTTATGTGTCTTGATCGCAGTACTTCGTAAGAATTCCAGAGAGGCATCGATACAGTGAAGGTAGAAAGTGCACAACAAGGGTCCTGACTCGAATATTAAGAAAATAGAAGTATTGATGTATAGTAAGAGAGACCGGATTAATGGTGAATAGTAAGAAAACAGAAGTAATTGTGATTAGTGAGAAAGTCAGAAGTAATGGTGAAAAGTGAGAAAGGCGGAAGTAATGGTGATAAGTGATAATGCAGAAGAAATTGTGAATAGTGTGAGAAATATTACATTAAAAAGCATTGAGAAGACAGAGGCAATGATTGTAGAATCCCTGTAAATAAATATACAGAACTCAGAAATAAATAAATCGGAGAATTTAAATATCTAGGATAAATTTTCACTTCAGAAGAGTGTATAGAGAAATCAACACACGTTGTGCAAAGGCAAAGCAAGTAGGCGTGTCCCATTGAAAGATATCTGTAAGTACTAAACACAATCTCGGGCGACTTATGTTTTTGCCGACGTTACACTACCAATGTCCTACATAACGTTTACTGCTACTAATGAGCGCAAATCATAACAGCAGAGAAGAGATGCTTTTAAAAGTCGCTTGGTGACAGGGTCGACTTCATTGCACCGGGGTTTTATCCCATATGGCTCAGTCTCTTTCCGCGGCGCGGAAAGCGTCGCACAAAGCACTAACTTCGTAGCTCCAGCGACGACCCCAGGAGTTTCCAAAAAGATGCACTCGTGAACCGAAGGACGCGGCCCTGAATCGAACCCAAACTTTCGGAGCCCGAGACTGCTTGACCACTTCGCCACGGAGAGAAGAAATGCCTTAGAAGCGCTGCAGGAGTAAATGAGAACTATAATTAGGAATGAGGACATTAGAAGACTACTAGGTCTGAATCCGGTCATGCAGTCCATTAAAACACAATAGATTAAATGATTTAGCCACCTCACAGGAATGCCCTGGTACCATCTGCCACAAAGAGCCTCATTGAAGAGATATAATGGATACAGAGCAACGGCAGGGCACGTAAAAGATGGAGGAATGGTATCAAGAACAACCTTAGAGAAATAAATACCAACTTACAAATAGCATTACAACAGTCGCACGTACGTAGATGTTTACAACAGACGCATGCACATAGACGTTTATAACAGACTCACACACCTAAATGGTTACAACAGATGCTCTCACGTAAACGGTTACAACAGATGCACTCACGTAAACGGTTACAACAGATGCACGCACGTAAACGGTTACAACAGACACACGCACGTAGACGCTTATAACAGACGCACATACATAAATGGTTACAACAGATGCACGCACGTAAACGGTTACAACAGATGCACGCACGTAAACGGTTACAACAGATGCACGCACGTAAACGGTTACAACAGACGCACGCACGTAGACGCTTATAACAGACGCACACACATAAATGGTTACAACAGACGCACACACATAAACGGTTACAACAGACTCACGCAAATAGACGTTTAAAACAGACGCACACACATAAATGGTTACTACAGACTCACGCACGTAAACGGTTACAACAGACGCACACATATAAACGGTTACAACAGACGCACGCACATAAATGGTTACAACTGTCACCGACCGTTAGGGTGTTTCTATTGAAATAGACAGAAATCCCTATCCAAGAGTTTGCCGACAGTCTCTAGAAAGTATGGCTCGTTATCAGAATGTCTAAAGGGATGGTCCCGATAGAAGAGACTGGGATTCACTTGGTAGACAAAGGCAGAAGGTGAAGAACACTCGTGTATGTAGGAAGACCTAACACGAATGTCTAGTTTATCTGTCGGTGATCCTTCGTCATTTAATGATAAGCCCCCCTGTTTTAAATACTTGCACGCACTCACGCACACGCCTTGCGTTCAAATGATCACGAGGGGAGTACGTTGGTACACGTATAAAACAATAATACTCTTTAATAGTAAAAGAGATAATGAAAAGTGTCGTTCACGTGGTGAACTATGACAGTTACATTTATGTTACAGGTACAAAAATAAAACAGTTTTCTGATGCTTAGATAGATAGCATATCATCATTCACACCATCCAGACAGTGACACACTCAGACCACATGTAGACACAGAGTCACCTGAGACAATCTGATCTCGGTTAGGAGTAGTGCTGGCTTTCGTTGGTATTATGTCTTGGAGTCGACCCTGGCATTCGACAGGTGTACGATGCTCCTCCGGATTCCAGGTTCCGTCTCCACTAGTTGGTGGCTCAAAGTTTCGGTAACCGGACCGGTTAGGTGTCAGCAGTATCAGCAGCGAGGCTCCTTAAATCAAACAAACAGTTGCAGACTCCTTAGTGTCTTGACAATAGCAATGCGTCTGAGTGCTGGTGTTGTGTGTCTGTTGTGTATGTGTCAGATGCAGAATAGGAACAAAACATAGTTCCTCTCTGCTATTCTGTATCAAAACCAAAAGGCCAATAGCTCTTATCAGCTTGGCTATAAGATTTTGGCCATTGTATGACATGGTGATACAAAGTGACAAAGGGTCCAGAAGAGGACATATCCTAAGACCACATGGTCCCTTGGGGTAAAACCAGTAGACAAATCTTTGTTTGAAAAAGGCATTACAAAATGTACATGGTTGTAAAACTTGAAGTGACTCATATGTAAGAATTACTGGTGCATTCCTTAACACCATGGTGAGGAAGTCCTGGGCAGCCAGGATGGTTCCCTAGATAGCTAAGGAAGGGCCAACAATAATTCAACCTAATCCCACATCAGTCATTAGGCATAAAGCAATCAAGTGTCGCCATGAAGTCGTGAGGTATACCCCACAGAATATACGAGCTAAAAGATAAGAAGAAGGCCAGCAGGCAAGCAAGGGGGCTGAGATATTCCAGGCATTGGGCTTTAGGATGTCTCAGTTATCCCTTGTTGAGTTATTTACTCCCCAAATTCTGATTCCTCACCACATGGTATTTGCTTTGAACTTATGACCGTCAGTGTCATGTAGTTCGGCATGGCGGTGAATCAGGGGTAAGCCAATTTATGTTAGAATATAAATCGCCTAGTAATATTGCTGGCATGTGAGAATCATGTTCCACATGTCTTTTCTACTTCTGCCCACATGGCAAAATCATATTATCATATTTTCAACAAAATATACACGTAAATACATTCACAAAATGCATATGAAAATAATCAGTAAGGTTTATACATTATATCTATATATTTTTATCTATAAATATATCTAGGCCTCACATGTTTTCTCTCAATGTCTCCCCTTTCAAATACCACGTGTCATAAATATACATGGTCGGGAAAGTTTGTGTTTTCCCAATATCAGAATATAAATGTGTACACACTTCTCACTATAATCATAATTATTATGTTACTACACTCACCCCCAGTCTTATTGCAGCAATAAAGATCTGTTTTGGTATAATCTACCAAAGATGGAGTTGGATTTGGCAGCCCACTTCATGTAAGGTCTGCTTGGCACAGCAGCTATGGTCGTTGTGAACCGGACGGAAGTTGTTAGTCACAATTTCCGGTGCCGCAGTACTAATAGCATATCGCCGTATTCCCGTTGCTAGGGAGTGACGGACCTATGTCCCCAGTCCGTAGACTTGGTATTAATAAGGGTTGAAGACAGGGGATTTCCCTTGTGACATCATTTGAATAGATGACGTGAAAATACACGCTGTCCCCAATGCACTGTGTAGTTTTAGTGCAGAAAATGTCTGCGTAGTCATTCTGACGTCAGTATTAGTAATTTAGCTGCTGTACTGAATCCAGAATGTAAATAGTAATTCAGCTAACGTAATATTGGTGGTATTCGCATAGTGATCTAGACTCATCCCGTCACAACAACAGATGCACGCACGTAAACGGTTACAACAGATGCACGCACGTAAACAGTTACAACAGACGCACGAACGCACGCACGTAGACGTTTACAACGGACGTACGCACGTAGAAGTTTACAACACACGTACGCACGCAGACTTTACAACAGACGTACGCACGTTGACGTTTACAACAGACGCACGCACGCACGTAGAAGTTCATCCTAACATTTGTTGTGGACAACTCGGCGGGTGACATCGACTGTTCCCTCCTGCTCGTACCGTGCACTGATATATTGTCATCATCAACTGACGACACCTGACAAGTGACATGTGACATGTGACATATTGTTTCAGCCTGTCATCTCTTTGGCCTCAAGCCCAAGTTGCTGATCTAATGCGCTTGTGTCGTCAGAGCTATTGATTCCTGTAATTACCCGTCTTCCGCTGGGTTCGGGTGTGCCCAGTGGACCCGGGTAGCGTACAGGTGGTTCTGTGATAGATGTTGCTGTATGTGTGCAGTACAGGTGGTTCTGCGATAGAGGTTACTGTATGTGTGCCGTGCAGGTGGTTCTGTGATAGATGTTGCTGTATGTGAGCGGCGGTACTGATGGTTCTGTGATAGATGTTGCTGTATGCGACCGGTACAGGTGGTTCTGTGATAGATGTTGCTGTATATGAGCGGTACCGGTGGTAATGTGATAGATGTTGCTGTATGTGAGCGGCTCTACTGGTGGTTCTGTGATAGATGTTGCTGTATGTGTGCGGTACAGGTGGTTCTGTGATAGATGTTGCTTTATATGACCGGTACAGGTGGTTCTGTGATAGATGTTGCTGAATGTGTGCGGCGGTACCGGTGGTTATGTGATAGATGTTGCTGTATGTGAGCGGCTCTACTGGTGGTTCTGTGATAGATGTTGCTGTATGTGTGCGGTACAGGTGGTTCTGTGATAGATGTTGCTTTATATGACCGGTACAGGTGGTTCTGTGATAGATGTTGCTGTATGTGTGCGGTACAGGTGGTTCTGTGATAGATGTTGCTTTATATGACCGGTACAGGTGGTTCTGTGATAGATGTTGCTGTATGTGTGCGGTACAGGTGGTTCTGTGATAGATGTTGCTTTATATGACCGGTACAGGTGGTTCTGTGATAGATGTTGCTGAATGTGTGCGGCGGTACCGGTGGTTATGTGATAGATGTTGCTGTATGTGAGCGGCTCTACTGGTGGTTCTGTGATAGATGTTGCTGTATGTGTGCGGTACAGGTGGTTCTGTGATAGATGTTGCTTTATATGACCGGTACAGGTGGTTCTGTGATAGATGTTGCTGAATGTGTGCGGTACAGGTGGTTCTGTGATAGATGTTGCTGTATATGACCGGTACAGGTGGTTCTGTGATAGATGTTGCTGTATATGACCGGTACAGGTGGTTCTGTGATAAATGTTGCTGAATGTGTGCGGCGGTACCGGTGGTTATGTGATAGATGTTGCTGTATGTGAGCGCCTCTACTGGTGGTTCTGTGATAGCTGTGCTGTATGTGTGCGGTACAGGTGGTTCTGTGATAGATGTTGCTTTATATGACCGGTACAGGTGGTTCTGTGATAAATGTTGCTGAATGTGTGCGGTACAGGTGGTTCTGTGATAGATGTTGCTGTATATGACCGGTACAGGTGGTTCTGTGATAAATGTTGCTGAATGTGTGCGGCGGTACCGGTGGTTATGTGATAGATGTTGCTGTATGTGAGCGGCTCTACTGGTGGTTCTGTGATAGATGTTGCTGTATATGACCGGTACAGGTGGTTCTGTGATAGATGTTGCTGTATATGACCGGTACAGGTGGTTCTGTGATAGATGTTGCTGTATATGACCGGTACAGGTGGTTCTGTGATAGATGTTGCTGTATATGACCGGTACTGGTGGTTCTGTGATAGATGTTGCTGTATATGACCGGTACAGGTGGTTATGTGATAGATGTTGCTGTATATGTGCAGTGCAGGTGATTCTTTGATAGATGTTGCTGTATGTGTGCGGTACAAGTGGTTCTTTGATAGATGTTGCCGTGTGTGTGCGGTACAGGTGGTTCTTTGATAGATGTTGCCGTGTGTGTGCGGTACAGGTGGTACTGTGATAGATGTTGCTGTATGTGTGCGGCAGTACCGGTGTTTCTGTGATAGATGTTGCTGTATGTGAGCGGTACCGGTTTGTTATGTGATAGAAGTTGCTGTATATGACCGGTACCGGTAGTTCTGTGATAAATGTTGCTGTATGTGTGCGGTACATGTGGTTCTGTTATAGATGTTGCTGTATGTGAGCGGCACAGGTGGTACTGTGATAGATGTTGTTGTATATGAGCGGTACAGGTAGTTCTGTGATAGATGTTGTTGTATATGACTGTATATGAGCGGTACTGGTAGTTCTGTGAAAGATGTTGCTGTATGTGTGCGGTACATGTGGTTCTGTGAAAGATGTTGCTGTATGTGTGCGGTACATGTGGTTCTGTTATAGATGTTGCTGTATGTGAGCGGCACAGGTGGTACTGTGATAGATGTTGTTGTATATGAGCGGTACAGGTAGTTCTGTGATAGATGTTGTTGTATATGACTGTATATGAGCGGTACTGGTAGTTCTGTGAAAGATGTTGCTGTATGTGTGCGGTACATGTGGTTCTGTGAAAGATGTTGCTGTATATGAGCGGTACAGGTAGTTCCGAGATAGATGTTGCTGTAGATGAGCGGTACCGGCGGTTCTGTGATAGATGTTGCTGTAGATGAGCGGCGGTACAGGTTTTATCTCGTCTCGCACATTTCTAATGTATTAATCGTCTCTCTTTCCAGTTCTTGTTTGGTGTTATCTAATTTCCCGTCGTCGCTTAACATTGGAACATTCCAAGTTGCTAATTTCAGTATCCCTGTCATTTTCTTGTGATGATCTGTAATTAGGCGAATCATGATAAAACTAGGCAACTTTAAAGAAGGTAGTTTGCCGATGCTTTCCTTCCTGACAGTGACCATACTGGCCGGTGACCGTAGCCATTGTCCCGTTAAAGAGATCTTCTGCCTACCTTCGCAAACTTGAGACCATAACCAACAACTACCTGTTGGCTGCCCTCAAGATTTCATTCACCACCTGCCAATGAAATTACTACTTAAGATCACACACGAGAGAATGCACACTAAAATACTCACTTGAGTATCAGAACAACAGTTTGGGTTTAGACAGAAAATCGCGACAAGAGAGGCAATCAATACTGTGTTTGAGAACAAAGGAAAGAAAGTTATTATATAGACTCAAAAGAATAGTTATTTGTGATTCATAGACTATCAGAAGGTATTTGATAGAGTTTTCATTGACACGTCAGTTAAATGCCTGGATGAAAGTTATAGGATAGCGGTACCGTGCGGTAGAGTTTCTCAGTATGATGCAAATCTTCGAAATGCTTTCCCTTACATGTTGTTTTCTTTAAAAATGATGCCCCCTCATGAAACCCCTTTACGGTGTCGCCTGATGCTGCCGCCTCTCTGTATCATAGCACGTCACGGCCCTATAGGATAGATACAGATAGCTGGCTAATAATAAACCTATACTGGGAACAGACAAGAACGGTGAGATCAGAAAACCCTGTTGACCTCTTGTAAGATATACGTAAGCTATTCATTCATTCATTCATTCATTCATTCATTCATTCATTCATTCATTCATTCATTAGCGTGTACTTTGCAGAACCTCGCTCCCATAACAATCTTCTGGAAAACTTTTCGATCATGAGCAAGATGTCCCTCGTCCGATACACCCATCTGGAGATCATCTGCCATATACTGCTCCCATCTTCTCTTTGGCCTTCCTCTCTTCACAGGCGTATGTTGCAATAGGAAAGATGCGTGCTCTTAAAAATCTATAAAGAAATAATACCTAGATGGTTTGGCCGCATGGCATAATTGAGACAATAACACAGACCTGATCCACGACTCGGGTGATCGTGTGAGATTGCGAATCAAGACCGCCCACGCTTATCGACAGGGTACATGATGATGATATGATATGTACTTGTTCGCACTCTGGTGGGCCTGTTTGTGGGATTACCCAATGGCGGTACAAGCAGTGCCGTGTTCGATATAGCCTCATTTAGTTCAGTGCGGCATATCATCATTGCACGACAGACATGTCCGTAAGTACGCGGTAATATACACATCATTGTACATCTTCTTCTTCTTCTTATAGTTCATGCCGTGTGATGCTGGCGGTGTGTCTGTCCACAGCCTTCGGTTTCCTGTAGTGATAATCATGTCTGATACTAACTGATGCTCTTCCATGCCATTCGTAATTCAAACTATCCATCTTCTCCCTGGCTCTGGGTATTCCCCTGCCTCTCTTTCTGTCTAACATTCCCGTTATCAGGATGTACTCCAACTTTCACCTTCTCATGACTTGCTGGTTACACTGATCTTCAAATGGGACGTTTGCATTGATGTGCATTCATTCATAGTTATCCATGCACACATGCATCCCTACACACAGACATACAAACCTTCACACACAAGCATACAAACCTACACATGCACACCTACATCCCTACACACACACGTACAAACCTACACACACATACAAACCTACAAACCTACACATGTACACACATCCCTACACACACAAACAAACCTACACACACACATACAAACCTACACACACACACATACAAACCTACACACATACAAACCTACAACACACACATACAAACCTACACACACACATACAAACCTACACACACATACAAACCTACACATGCACACCTACATCCCTGCACATGCACACCTACATCCCTGCACATGCACACCTACATCCCTGCACATGCACACCTACATCCCTGCACACACACACATACAAACCTACACATGCACACATACATCCCTACACACACACATACAAACCTACACATGCACACATACATCCCTACACATGCACACATACAAACCTACACATGCACACATACATCCCTACACACACACATACAAACCTACACATGCACACATGCACACCTACATCCCTATACACACACCTATATACCTACACATGCACACATACATCCCTACACACACACATACAAACCTACACATGCATGCATACATCCCTGCACACACACACACATACAAACCTACACATGCACGCATACATCCCTACACACACACATACAAACCTACACATACACACATACATCCCTACACACACACATACAAACCTACACATGCATGCATACATCCCTACACATGCACACATACATTCCTACACACACACACACACACATACAAACCTACACATGCACACATACATTCCTACACACACACACATACAAACCTACACATGCATGCATACATCCCTACACATGCACACATACAAACCTACATATGCATGCATACATCCCTACACATGCACACATACAAACCTACACATGCACACATACATCCCTACACACACACATACAAACCTACACATGCATGCATACATCCTTGCACACACACACACATACAAACCTACACATGCACGCATACATCCCTACACACACACATACAAACCTACACATGCACACATACATTCCTACACACACACACACATACAAACCTACACATGCACACATACATCCCTTCACACACACACACATACAAACCTACACATGCACACATACATCCCTTCACACACACACATACAAACCTACACATGCATGCATACATCCCTACACACACACATACAAACCTACATATGCATGCATACATCCCTACACATGCGCACATACAAACCTACACATGCACACATACATCCCTACACACACACATACAAACCTATGCACACATACAAACCTACAGATGCACACATACAAACTTACACATGCATGCATACATCCCTACACACACATGCAAAGCTATACATGCATGCATACATTCCTGCACACACACATACAAACCTACACACACACATACATACCTACACATGCATGCATACATCCCTACACACACATACAAACATACACATGCATGCATACATCCCTGCACACACACACACACACATACAAACCTACACATGCATGCATACATCCCTACACACACACACACACACACACATACAAACCTACACATGCACACACACATCCCTACACACACACATTCAAACCTACACATGCATGCATACATCCCTACACATATGCACATACAAACCTACACATGCACACATACAAACTTACACATGCACACATACATCCCTACACACATGCACACATACAAACTTACACATGCACACATACATCCCTACACACATGCACATACAAACCTACACATGCATGCATACAAACCTACACATGCACACATACAAACTTACACATGTGCACACACAAACCTACACACACACATACAAACCTACACATGCACACATACAAACCTACACATGTGCACACACAAACCTACACATGCACACACACATACAAACCTACACATGCACGCATACAAACCTACACACACACATACAAACCTACACACCTACACCTATGTACCCACACACACCTATTTATCTACACATACATACCCACTCATACATCTACACATACACACCAATACATACATACCTGCATATACACACATACATACCTACACATGCACACATGTATCTACACATATACATATCTACACATACACACCTAGACATAATACATACCCACACACACTTGCATACCTACACACATGCATATCTACACATACACACCTGACACACATACCTACATACATACCTACATATTCATGCATATATCCTTACATTTACACAATTACACATATATACTTACACATATATACGTACACATACACACATTCATACTTATGCCTATATTTTCACATACATACTTACATGTAAATTGATGGATATTGAATTATGGCTGTCAGTGCACTTTGAATTCTGGCCCTAAATGGATGTTGACTTAAATGGATGTTGATTTCAGGGTCTTATTAATTATTGGACATTACATTCTGGATCTCCATGGATATTTCATGTATCTTTGCTGTTTTCCCAAGCATTAGCATGACAGACACTCTTTCTTTCTTGTTGCAGATGTCTGATTAAAGATTTTGAGCAGCGACCATATGCCAGAGATCTCCTATCACACACGTTTATACAGAAAGTACCAGAGGACACAACCAAAGTAAGGCATTGATGGTTGTTATTTGTTGTATATTGTATATGTATAACAGAAATGATGTAGAAACATGGCAGCATGCTTTTAGAAATGCCAGAAATGATGTAGAAACATCACAGAATGCTTTTAGACATGCCAGAAATAATGTAGAAACATGGCAGCATGCTTTACAGCTTTAGAAACATCAGAAATAATGTAGAAGCATGACAGCATACTTTTAGATACATTGGAAATAATATAGAAACATGACATCATGCTTTTAGAAATACCAGAAATGATATAGAAACATAACAGCATGTGTTTAGAATTACCAGAAATGATGTAGAAACATGACAGCATGTGTTCAGAATTACCAGAAATGATGTAGAAACATGACAGCATGTGTTCAGAATTACCAGAAATGATGTAGAAACATGACAGCATGTGGTTAGAATTAGTAGAAATAATGTAGAAACATGACAGCATGTTTTTAGAAACAAACAATGCAGAACATAATAGCATGCGTTTAGAAATATCAGACATCATGTAGAAACATGACAGCATGCTTTTAGACATATCATAAATAATGCAGACAGACACTCCCGTAACAAAGCAAAAATAAGTCAGAATATCTGTTGTTGCATACAATAAAATAATGAGGAAAATATACATATACAATATAATTACTCACACCAAGTGAAATGTTTAAACAGGTGTCTCCAAAGAATACTTGGTATTAAATGGCAAAATAAGATCACAAATACTGAATTATTGGAAAGATCAGGTGGTGTGACAGTTTATTCCATGCTCAGTCATTTTAGACTAAGATGGATAGGACACGTTAGGAGGATGGACGCTGGTAGAATGCCAAAGGACATCTTTTTTGGTGAAATACAGATGGGTAAAAGATGCAAAGATGTGTGTAAGCAGAGCATGAATCATACAGGCATTGATATTGCACCTTGGGAGCAAGTCATCACTGAATGTGTTGCTAAGAGGGAACGGATCAGAATTGGAATAACAACAAAGGAGAAAATGATTGCAGATAGGTCACACACTGAGAGTGTGAGAAGTCAGATGGTACATGATGGTGGAAATGACCATGAGTTCACATGCATCTTTTTGGATGAACATTCACATTGGAAGATGGTTGTGGCGGTGATGGTGTTAATGTTGATGTGAATGTAAGTGATGCTAATGACTATGATGAGAAGATAATGATAGTGGTCATGATGATCATAATGTTGTTGTTGTAATGTTGATGATGTTAATGACTACAGTGGGGTGATAATGATTGTAGCAGTGATGATGTTCATGTTAATGATGTTCATGGTGACAATGGTTGCAGTGATCATGACAGTAATTAAGGTGATAACAATGATGGAGATGGTATTGTTGTTGTTGGTGTAATTGCTTCAGCATCGACACACATTAAAGACCTTAAATATCTGGTACATTTGACACAGCTGAAAGAGCAAATTGTGAGCCTGACCTTGGCTATGGAAAGGAAAGTATCGGTACCAGATGTTACCACCAAGCATGGACAGTTTAAGTCGAACCGCAAGTCCAGGAGGGACATCCCAACAACCACAGAGAATCTAGCGTTTCTCGAGGTCTTAGACGAGGTATAACTTTTGTAGTCATAGTTTGTCTTCATGCATGAGCTTCTTTGTTTATCATTTATTAACTGATTAAGTGCTGCCATGGGATGATTAATCATCTTAATTGAATCCCATATCTGCCAAGGACTTATATACAGTAGTTGATATACAATACAACATGTCTGCTACCATATTAACAACTTTTAAGTTATAACTGTGATACACCACTACTTCCCGGTTTCCACCATCCATTTTTGTTTAGTCCAGACCAACTTTTTGTTTGGTTTGTTTTGCTGTCTGGATGTTGCATGGTGTTCATGAAGATTGTGTTTGTAACTCAGATGTGACAGATTCAGGGTGAAAATGTTGATTCCCAATTATCAGGCTTGTGTCCATGACTGAGATGTTGATTCCCATTTATCATGAATTTGTTCATTATTGAGATATTGTTTCTCATTCATGTGTCCATGATTAAAATATTGATTCCCACACATCAAGATTGTGTCCATGATTAAGATGTTTCCAGTTCATGAAAACTGTCCATGACTGAAATGTTGGTTCCCCTTTATCAAGATTGTCCATGATTGAGAAGTTGATTCTCATTCATCAAGATTGTGTTCATGTTTAAAATATTGTTACTAATCATCAGGATTGTGTCTATGATTCAGATTCCCATTCATCAACATTTTTGTCCATGTTTTTAAAATGTTGTTTCCTAATCATTAAAATTGTGTCCATGATTGAGATGTTTGCAGTTTGGTCTGGAAAATATGGGCCTTGCACCTTATTTCCAAGCTTCAGAATAGAAAGACTAAAATGGTATAAAAGAATCCCCAATTCAGAGCCAGGGGAGATAAGTAGACAGACTCTAGAGAATCAGGAGGTGAGGAAAAGACACCAGCATAGGTAGAACATATATTGGGAAAACCTGGTATTAGTAAAATAGAATATCAATAGATACTAGGAATGCACACATTCTTCCTACCTACTCTATGCTACCAATGCCAAACCTGGACAATGACAGAAACAGAGAAAAGAAACATTACAACAACGAAAATGAGATTCCTGAGGAGAATACTCAATGTATCAAGAAGAGAGACAATCAGAAATGAAGAAATCAGGACTGTGTGCTAGCAGTGCCAGATGTCATCAGAAAACAGCAAGTTAAATAGTTTGGCAATATAACTAGATTATCAGGTAACAGTATACCACAATAAGCAATGATGTACAGACCAAATGGAAGCAGAGGAATGAGCCGGCCACGTAAATGATGGACAGCGGGAAAGCAGAGTTATGGAAACCTCAATAGATGAAGCCCATAAACTGGTTCTCTCCTGGTGTTTATGCTTTCTCTCGACACCACAAGTGTAAAAGTAGCATCAAGAAATGGACGAAAAGCTGTCTGACAGAATGTACAGTCAGGGTGAGAGACGGACATTACTGGAGATCCATTACAGCCCACCTTCATTGAAGAGATGGCACCTGATTGATTGATTCGTTTATTTCCTGGTGTTGCGTCATAGGTTCTTAATGTTGTTTAACCTTTGCATTCCTATGGCAAATATCCTCTTGACTTCCATGAGAAGTTCCCTTTTGTTGTTAATTAAACAGCCAAGGAGTTCACAGTTCGTGACACTTCCTGTGTCTTCATTGTTGCTTGTGATTTGTGGTTGACTGTTTTGTCTTTGGACATTATGTTTTGAATTGTTATATTCAGAAACAGATTTTGAATTTATATTAGTTAAAATTAACATCTACAACTTGTTGGAACATTTGCGGTGGATAAAGGAGAAGTTTTGAATGCTGAAGACTGTCTTTGAGTGACTGTTAGTTGAAGACACAATAACAGATTGTCTGTGAGTGACTGTTAGTTGAAGACACAATAACAGATGGAACAACATGTGGTAGGATGCCTGAGTTTGGGTTTTCTCATCAAAGACAAGAAGTCAACATTTTAGTACAACTGACCGGTGTAGGGGTTGAAGCGACTAGCTCAGCATCAGCACACCAGAAGTTTAAGAGTGCATGCACTTATTCATTCAGCCATGCTGACCTCCGGATGGTATACTATAATGTTGATTCTTCAAACCCAGAGCTAAAATGCGTAACTTCTTAAATACATTTTTTTAGAACTCTTGTGTTATTTCTTGTGTTGATCATTGCATTACTTTGACTATTCAGGCAACAATAGTCGAACAGCTGTCCAATCGTTATGCCCAGGATGAGATCTATACATACATTGGTGATATTCTATTGGCTGTCAACCCTTTTGTCTCATTGCAATCTACACAGATGAGGTTTGTTGATGTCATTTTGATACAATTAATATGTAGATGCATTATTTGACATTTGGTGTTAATCCATTACATATGATGATGAGCATTCATGTCATCCAGTGAGGCTTGAAAGTTTTGAGCCGTGAGTAATGTGTTTATATTACAAGTTCCAATGGTGAAAAGAATATTGTTAATTTGTTTGTGTGCTTTACCTGTTTTTATTTTGGTTGTATGTCGACCGCAGTTATAGGGTACCCACCAACAGCGGCTAGCTGGTTAAGTAATGATGAAGCAGACAATGTTTAGGGCACCTTTTCTAGCCCCTTCCTCGTGCTATGGAGGTGAGCAGTGCTTCTCTAAAGAGGGCTGTTCAGGGGCTGCCGAATCCCACTGCTATATGACATGCAATACTAGATGAAGCACTGCATCTAAATGCACAGACAATGGTTACACATTTACATATTGTGGGAACTGTGGCAGCTCAGTGGCTAGCATGCTTGCCTGTTGGCCTGGTAGTCATGTGTTCAAATCCCCCCTAGAAGGCCAGGATTTTACTGAAAACTGGACCCAGGCCTCCAGGTCGATCCAGCATACAATGTCTACATATAACACCATTGTGATATTGCTGAATAATACATTATAATATCTCTCGGGGCATTTCCTGTAATGGGTCTGTGATGTGATAGCATTTTATAGGCCTGAGAGCAAGGAGGAATTTGGCAGGTGATGAGCCCAGGTTTCAAACTTGGGTCTGACCATGCTCATGACATTACCAAGTTTGCTATCACCTTCGCTAGTGGCTGAGAATGTCCATTATTTAATGTCCAGTATATAATGTGCCGGAGAGTTTGAGAATGCCTCCATGGTCTCAGTCTGGAAGAAAGAAAAATCTCGACTGCATTCTGTGTGATAGAAGATGGCAAACATATCTTGGTGTGGACTTGGTATCCATCTGGGTGAGCGGACACTTCTGGGTTGCCCCTTGCTCGTAGTTAGAGTACCACAAAGTACCACTTTGCTTTTAGCTAGAGTACTACAAAGTACCACTTTGCTTTTAGCCAGAGTGCTACAAAGTACCACTTTGCATTTAGCTAGAGTACCACTCACTTATCCAAGCAACTGAAAAGGTGGCTAAAGACTGAGGACATAATAAAAGGCCATGTGGATGTGGAAAGCAAAGGGAACCTGCCACATTATTTATCCCAAGTAACTCATGACAGGTGGAAACAGGACATTAGAGACGCCTTTGGCATGAACATGTTTGGTTACTGGCAATTGATGGAGAATTTGTTTCAGCGTGCTTTGATGAGAATGTCATTCAGCACAGGAGCTGCTATATGATGAGCTGAGTCCAGGATATGTCCTTGTGTCTGTCCTTGCTGCTTTGATGAGAATGTCATTCAGCACAGGACCTGCTATATGATGAGCTGAGTCCAGGATATGTCCCGCTGAAAGAAGCAGGTTGAGGGAGACCGAGTTTGCAATTTTTGTTTTTAAATATCGGATCGGAGGATATGTCCTTGTGACTGTCCTTGCTGCTTTGATGAGAGTAATTCAGCACAGGACCTGCTATATGATGAGCTGAGTCCAGGATATGTCCTTGTGTCTGTCCTTGCTGCTTTGATGAGAGTAATTCAGCACAGGACCTGCTATATGATGAGCTGAGTCCAGGATATGTCCTTGTGTCTGTCCTTGCTGCTTTGATGAGAGTAATTCAGCACAGGACCTGCTATATGATGAGCTGAGTCCAGGATATGTCCTTGTGTCTGTCCTTGCTGCTTTGATGAGAGTCATTCAGCACAGGAGCTGCTATATGATGAGCTGAGTCCAGGATATGTCCTTGTGACTGTCCTTGCTGCTTTGATGAGAGTAATTCAGCACAGGACCTGCTATATGATGAGCTGAGTCCAGGATATATCCTTGTGTCTGTCCTTGCTGCTTCGATGAGAGTAATTCAGCACAGGACCTGCTATATGATGAGCTGAGTCCAGGATATGTCCTTGTGACTGTCCTTGCTGCTTCGATGAGAGTCATTCAGCACAGGAGCTGCTATATGATGAGCTGAGTCCAGGATATGTCCTTGTGTCTGTCCTTGCTGCTTTGATGAGAGTAATTCAGCACAGGACCTGCTATATGATGAGCTGAGTCCAGGATATGTCCTTGTGTCTGTCCTTGCTGCTTTGATGAGAGTAATTCAGCACAGGACCTGCTATATGATGAGCTGAGTCCAGGATATGTCCTTGTGACTGTCCTTGCTGCTTTGATGAGAGTTATTCAGTACAGGACCTGCTATATGCTGAGCTGAGTTCAGGATAAGTCCTTGTGTCTGTCCTTGCTGCTTCGATGAGAGTAATTCAGCACAGGACCTGCCATATGATGAGCTGAGTCCAGGATATGTCCTTGTGTCTGTCCTTGCTGCTTTGATGAGAGTAATTCAGTACAGGACCTGCTATATGATGAGCTGAGTTCAGGATATGTCCTTGTGTCTGTCCTTGCTGCTTTGATGAGAGTAATTCAGCACAGGACCTGCTATATGATGAGCTGAGTTCAGGATATGTCCTTGTGTCTGTCCTTGCTGCTTTGATGAGAGTAATTCAGCACAGGACCTGCTATATGATGAGCTGAGTCCAGGATATGTCCTTGTGACTGTCCTTGCTGCTTCGATGAGAGTCATTCAGCACAGGAGCTGCTATATGATGAGCTGAGTCCTGGATATGTCCTTGTGTCTGTCCTTGCTGCTTTGATGAGAGTAATTCAGCACAGGACCTGCTATATGATGAGCTGAGTCCAGGATATGTCCTTGTGTCTGTCCTTGCTGCTTTGATGAGAGTAATTCAGCACAGGACCTGCTATATGATGAGCTGAGTTCAGGATAAGTCCTTGTGTCTGTCCTTGCTGCTTTGATGAGAGTAATTCAGCATAGGACCTGCTATATGATGAGCTGAGTCCAGGATATGTCCTTGTGTCTGTCCTTGCTGCTTTGATGAGAGTCATTCAGCACAGGACCTGCTATATGATGAGCTGAGTTCAGTATATATTCTTGTGTCTGTACATCTGCTTGTTTTCCCATTGTTAATCAGGTGCCATCTCCACAGTCAAGGTTGGTTGCAATGGATCTCCAATGCTGTCTGTATCTCGCCCTGATTGTACATTCTGTCAGATTGTTGTTTGTCCATCTCTTGATGTTATCTTTCCACTTGTATCATTGTCTACCTTCAGTGTGGTTGTTGTGTCTTTTAACATGGCTAAAATAATTCACTTGTCCCTTTAAAAAATTTTTTTTCTCTTTTCATTCCAAGTTTTTCTAGAACCCACATGTTTGATTGTTTTTGTTTCCATGAAATATGACATATTCTTCTGTACATCCACATCTCCAGGGCCACTATTCTACTTTATAATTGCTTGTTCATTGTTCAGGCTTTTGCACCATATATAGTGTTGAATATACATGACATTTGATAGTTCACATTTTTGATGTGTATATCTTTCACAATTTTTATACTCATTTCATTGTTTGAAAACATTTTTGGCCATTCTTATACTATTTATAATTTCTGTTTCACAATGTTTCCATTGTTCTATGGAGAATAGTTCTCAACAAGATGTCACTGCCATTAAAATGGTCAAACCAACTGTGCAGCTACTGATCAGTGGTTCCTGTCAGCCTGCATGTTTAAATTCATTCTTTAGCAAGAACATTTCTTTTGTGATCTATTTCAGAAAGGTTTACAACTTTTCTGCAATATTTGAATTCCTAGATTCCAAATGTGTGGCAAGTTTCTAGATTTCACACCCATACTAGTTTCTTCACTCCAAATCTGGGGTAAGTTTCCAGATTTCATACCCATACTAGATTCTTCACACCATATCTGTGATAAGTTTTCAGATTTCAAACCCATACTGGATTCTTCATTCGAAATCTGTGGTAAGTTTCCAATTTCATATCCATACTAGATTCTTCATTCTAAATCTGTGATAAGTTTCCAGATTTCATGCCCATACTAGATTCTTCACTCCAAATCTGTGGTATCTAGATCCCACAACAAAGCACCCTGCATTTTTGTTAAGTGTCCAGATTTTACACCCACACTAGAGAATAGAAATCACCAGAGGTAGCAGTGCCTCATATACCATGTATGTTTCTCTTCAACAACAGTACGTCAAGCGATACATGCATGCGATGAAGGCAGACAACCCACCGCATATATTTGCTGTTGCAGACCAGTCCTACCAGATGATGATGCACAATGCTCATAACCAGGTATCTGTGTACAGAGTTTGCTTTAAGTTCTCACACCAGCGTGCTCCCTGTGGAGTAGAGGATAACAACACTTGCTGTTCAGCTGTTTCTGTTCTGTTTTGTCACCTTTTGCTGTGAGTTTATCATTTCACTCTTTTCTTGTCAGGTCTTAATCAGATATGACTGAGCTACCATATGACAGTAGATGGTACTACCTGCTTTCTGTTAGTGCTGAATGTTGGTCGGTGCTCATCAGATCTGACACCCCACATTGTGCCAACAGCTTTGGGCAGAGAGGAGCGCAATTGGGAGGGTACAAGCATTATCCTAGTGCAAGGAGATGCAACCTAAAGACTAAATGTCATGGCAGGGCAAACCAGGCCATAAGCTTTAGTCAGCTACTGGTCTAGGATCGAAGCTTCGACAGGCAGACAGTTAGAACATTGCTTTCCTGATCCAGCAGCTTCTGCAGTAAATTAGGCAGGCCGAGAGAGGGACCACGCTGCATGAGCAACACATGGTCTTTACAACTCAGCCCAAGTTGCTATGGAGAGGTATAACTCCATCCCTGGTCTCTCCGCCATTGGATGCAGTTATTATGCTCTTTTTGAAGCTCAGTGTAACAAACTATCATCTGTCAAATGGCAAGGTGCCAGTAACAGTAACTAATCTTGACCTCTGCTTTTGTGTATCTTTTTAGTGTCCTCATTAGCCTCCCTTTTTCTCTTCTGTTGTTGGTTTCAGTAGCTCAGTCATAAATGTGAGTTCTTTCCAGACATACCTGCTTGCTTTAATTTATAAGTTATTTATTTGATCTTTGCTTTTCTATTTCAAGGCCTCCAATTATGTGCATATCAAATGTGTATTGTGTGCATATCATTCTCATTATTAATTCATTGTTATGTAAATATTCAAACAATCAGGTGCCGTCTCCACAATGGAGGTTGGTGTAATGGATCTCCAACACTGTCTGTCTCCTGCCTTGATTGTACATTATGTCAGACTGTAGAAATTAAAAAGAAGTCAATTTCAGTGAGAAAAAGTGATGAAATGCTAACTAGAAACTAATCTGTTGTATGCAGGTGAAATATGATCAAACTGCAGGCAAGCTGAAAAACATCTCATGACAGTGGACATGCAGTTTCTGGAGAAGATATAAAGAATACAGTGGATGGACAATAAAATGAATGAGACAGTCCTTCAAGAAAGAAGTGAAAAGTACATTAATGAGATAAATTAAACATAGACAGTCAAGATTTGTGGGCACATCAAAGACACCACACATATACATTTTCCATGGCTTCCCATATTCAAATGTAAACAGACACCTCATGTAGATAGTCACGATTTGTGGGCACAATGTGAGGAGAAATAACCTTGAAAAATTAGTGACAGCTGGTAAAATAATTGGTAAAAGAGCAAGATGAAGGCAGAGAAATAAATATCTGATGACTTTGCCTGTGGCACAATCAGGACAAGACTAAATACCTGATCCAAGACCTATGATCTTGTGAGATGCAAACCATGACAGCCATTCTTATGGGCAATGTACATAATGATCGCTAAAGGCTTGCTACCGCGGTTCGTGAGCCGGGTACCAGGCGTTCAAATCTCAGCTGCGACCGATTTGTGCAGCAGACCGTGTCGCATTGTGTTATAATGTGCTGATATGGGAGCCGGTCGTTCAGAAAGCAATGGCAAACTACTGAACGTAACACTTGCCTAGTACACCAACAGCAGCTGAAAAATGCTGGTGTTGACTGCAACATCCCGTAAGGGATACGCAACAATTTTAAAAAAAACATAATGATGATGATTACTGGTATCAGTGTGATTGCATAGCCAGCACCATCCCTGCACCTGTGATGGGGCAGTCAGAGAGCTGCAGTAAACAATGTCTGTCTCATTGTCTCCCCAGTGTATTGTGATCAGTGGAGAGTCCGGGGCTGGGAAAACAGAAAGTGCCAACTTGTTGGTACAGCAGCTGACTCAACTGGGCAAGGTAAGAGAAATGTTCTGTCCTGCACATGTTTGTTCTTTAGTTTCCTCTGAAGTCAATGAACACAGCATTACAAAGGTTGGGCAGTATTAAGAGTAGTGTGGTGCAACACCAGCAGACAGATTAAAGCAACATTCTTGAGGGCATGCATCTTTCCTGTGGCTACATATGGATATAAGACACGGACCATTTCACGATAACTAACAAAGGAAAGCAAAGCTTTTAACTGGAAAGTTACAGAACAAATGTTAGAATACTGAAGACTAAGAAGAAATGGTTCCATTGCCCAGCTATTAAGTGTGTGAGCTGTGGATTTCATGTGGAATACTTTTACATCTATCCATTGTTGTTTGTATTGTGAACTGCATTTTCAGAAAAATGGTTGGCAGCAGGTTGCTGAACTAGCTGGTTTTGCCTTATTCACTAGTGTGTGTTTGTACAGCTGCTGGTTTTCTAGTGACTGCTACTTTTATCGAAGACGAACTATAATTGTAGTGACGAACTGTTGAGTTGGCATTCTGGCAGCAGCCTTTTGCATGTATGCCTGTGTACTTTGTTGGTTGGTCAGGACTGCTGTCTGTTCCTCTTGAATGAAGAAAAATATTGACATTCTGCAAGATGTGAACATTGCAGAAAATGTCTCATAAACTGGAGTACTTTGGCCATAGTAAATGTCACAGTAGTTTAGAGAGACCATCAGTGGAAGGCGTGGTTGCTTGGAGAAGAGACAGTGGTCAACCAGCATGAAGATGGTCACAGGACTAAAGAAACCTTGCCCATGAACATGCATGGGACAGGAGAACTGGCAAAGAATCCAGAGTCTTTCCTGTGGGCCATGATGGGAGTGATTTTCTGTAAGGGACCTGGGAATGGTTTCCTTCACCTTTGTGTGTGTGTATATAAAGGAGACAATTAAGGAGAAAATTATTGCAGATAAGTCACACACCGAGCGTGTGAGACGTAAGATGGTGCATGATGGTGGAAATGACCACGTGTTCACATGCACCCACTGTGAACAGACATTTACAGCATGAATGGCCTTATCAGTCACATTCGCTACCACCATAGGTAAAAGTTATTATGCCTTTTTAAAGCACAAACTATCGTCTGTCAAGACGGCAAGGTGCCAATGATGTGTGTGTATGTTTGCTCACATTGAACTCAAGCATAATCCATACACGTGCAACTACTTCAAATGCACTGGACTGATTTTTGTGTGTGGACTAGCTTTCCCTATTACCAGCGTCCCTCGCCATCAGGCGAACTCACTCTGACTTCTGAATTACTTGCAATTTACGTCTCCAAGTCAACGATGAGTAGTCAACATTTTAGTCCAACTGATCTGTGTAGGGGTTAAACCCGCTACACCAGCACACCAGAAGTTTAAGAGTGAGTGCTCTGATCCATTTTGCCATGCTGATCTCCCTTCACCTTCTCATCTTCCACTTCTTATTTTCAGTTCCTTACATAACTCCCTTCTCTCTCTTTTCCTTTATTCTATCCTTCCCTTCCTGGTCCTTTCCTCAATCTATCTTCCATCTGACTAAAGTGTGTCCCTATACCAGCTGAGAAAAGGTTTCTAACTTCTTCTTTGATAGAGGATACCCCAAGGGTGAGCTATAGGCTAGCAGAGGGAAGACAGTGTCTAACTTCTTCTTTGACAAAAATAACGCCGCTACCAACTATTTGCTCATGTGTATACCAAATGGCAGAATACAAGAACAGGACTATGTTTCAGGCACCCAACCGGACACTGGAAGACAGAATACTCCAGGTCAACCCTCTGATGGAGGCTTTCGGTAATGCAAAAACAGTTATCAATGATAACTCCAGTCGATTCGGAAAGTATTTGGAAATGTTCTTCACATCTTCATCTGGCACAGTTGTTGGAGGTGAGAACATGCTGAATGTATCCTGAAATCTGTGCATATTTAACTTGTTGTTTTCTTCTTGTGATAGTATTTTTGGTGTTTGCACCAACAGTAGGTTCTCTTGTTGAATGTGTTTGTTGTCCAGGGTGCCTCTTTAGTTCCATACCTGCTGGTGGAGCTCTATAAGATGAGCACAAGTAAGAGATTTGCGATTAGGAAGCAGACTGATTTGCAGTGATTTCAATGGCAAGAGGCATCACCATTCAGAAAGTGATGGCAAACTCTTCTTCTCATAGTCCATGCCATGTGGTGTTGGCGATCTTTTGTCTCTTGTGCTACCAATCATTCCTGATACTGATGTTCCTCCATGCCATGATGTCAGAATGTCCAGCACCCTCTCTCTTGGTCTCCCTCTGTCTCTCCTCCCACCCATCCAACTTTTCCTTTATGATGACATACTTCAGCTTTCTCCTTCTCATAACATTCTCAAAGAATGTGGACTGACTTCTTCTGATGCGTGTAACCAGTTTTCTCTGTGAGTGAAATAACAAACTACTCAACTACAATTGTCACGTAAATCACAAACACCCACAAAATTCTGGATTTGAATGCAATGTTATGTAAAGGACTAACTATCGGGGATGGAACAGGTGGTGCGACGGGGAGCAATGATGATGACTCATCCATAGAATATCCTGAAAGCTGCATGGCTCTGTGGTTTCCTGTATGCTTTCTGATTCAGTTTTGATGGTTCATCACCTCTTCATCTATTATTGATCTCTTTCTCTCTAGTTTTCTTCTGCATGTGTTTATTATGTCTCCCTTTATTTCATGTGCTCTGGGGTTTCCAAAGAAAGGATGTGTTGGTTATACTAACATGAGGCTTTCTAAGTGTCTCCTGCCCAGCTCCTGCATCTTTTCCTCACCTCTTGATTCACCACAGTGTCTCTCCATAAGCTCAATGTCAGTGATTCGTCTTGTCATCTGAAATAACATATTACAGTGCTTGTATATTCTTCTCAGCTAAATTAATAGTTTTCTTGTATTTTACCTTTCAGTTAAAGTGCATACTAGAGAAAATAGTTCAATATATGATTGAGTTGAGTTGAGCTAAAAACTGACATCACTGCACTCAGGACATTCCCATCCGCAGCTCCATCCCCTCATTCAACAGCCAGTCAGAATCACACTACTAATCATTCCCACTGCTATTTGATTGAAAGTCTTCCTGGTCTTCTCTCTCAGTTTTTGAGATTCTACCAGAACCCTTGCCAGTCCCCCACAATCTCATCCTTTCCACATACAGGTTCTGAATCTGTTTTCCCAACTTCTCCATCTGGGCCCATAGGCGCATGACCACCTCCCCCTTGTCCATAAGTAATCTACCACCAAGAGGTGCATTCCCTGCCAGCCTACAGGCCTGACTGTGCTGGACTTAGGTATCAGTAAAGAGCAGGGGAGGTGGTGGATTTCATGGTTCCCAAGGACACTCCATTTTATGTCTGATGCTGCCTGAATATATGATGAAGTAGTGTAATACACAAAAAATACATTATCATTTGTTTCACTGTCACCATTGTAGTTTTAAAGAGACTCATGTTGTTTTGTTTACATAATTGTCATTTACTTGCATGTTTAGCAGACACCTTAGCATATCAATTAAATAAACATAAAGGTATGATTTGTTAAAATAACAGAGTACCTTTCTCTATGTTATCCTCATTTAAAATAACAGTGTCTTTCTTTATGTTATCCTCAACTAAAATAACAATACATTTCTCTCTCTGTTATCCTAAATTAAAATAACAGTGTCTTTCTATATGTTATCCTCAACTAAAATAACAATACATTTCTCTGAGTGCCTTTCTCTACGTTATCCTCAACTAAAACAACAGAGTAACTTTCTCTATGTTATCCTCAGCTAAATTAACATCTCTGTGTTATCCTCAGCTAAAATAACTGAGTACCTTTCTCTATATTATCCTCAGCTAAAATAACAGAGTGCCTTTCTCTATGTTATTCTCAGCTTAAAATAACAGAGTGCCTTTCTCTATGTTATCCTCAGCTTAAAATAACAGAGTGCCTTTCTCTATGTTATCCTCAGCTAAAATAACAGAGTGCCTTTCTCTATGTTATCCTCAGCTAAAATAACAGAGTGCCTTTCTCTATGTTATCCTCAGCTAAAATAACAGAGTACCTATTGGAGAAGTCCAGAGTCATCAATCAAGCTCCGTAAGTTTCAGGATAAGAGAGAAGTGTTGTCACATGTGAGATTTGTATGTATATATGTCTTTGAACAGACGATGCTTGCATGAATGCAACAGATAAGATAAATGTCTGATGTTACTGTTCTTCTCTGTTGGTCATCCTGTTCATCCATTGAACATTAAGGATGTTAGAGTGGTAAGCACATGATATCACGGTACAGATGCTTGCTTGCTTGCTTGTGTTCATTGGCTTGAGCTCCAACGCGAAGTCCTCTATGTCGGAATGAAGGCATCCTGTTGGCCAACATCAATGTGATGTCTGTCTGGCTTATTGTGTGCAGACTGTGTTCCTCGCCGTAGGCAACACTCTCCGACTTCGAAGGAATCGCGATCCTACTGACTTTAGCCAGGACCCCGAAATGGACCTGTTGCCCAGGACGCTCGACGAGGACGCGCAATAGGTCTTGGCAAGTATAAACCGGCCCTGGTGCCTTGGAAACACCTCTGCGTCCCACGGTACAGATAACTTGATGTATCATAAAGGCAGTTTAAAGATGGCCACCCCACTTTGGACATGCATCAACCGTTTTTATTATCTGAACGGTTAACCTTAATGGGACTCATCAGTGGATTGGAAAGACCACCCTTGAGCAAAAAAATGTTTACATATTCACATGACAAAATATGAGGGGGCTTCAAATGAAAACCTTAAAAGTGTGATAGAAATTACAATAACCATGCCATTGTCTTGTAACCTGTCAGTATTGTTGTTAAGGATGTTAAGAGTGGTAAGCACATGATATCACGGTACAGATGCTTGCTTGCTTGCTTGTGTTCGTTGGCTTGAGCTCCAACGCGAAGTCCTGTATGTCGGATGAAGGCATCCTGTTGTCCAACATCAGTGTGATGTCATACAGGACCTGAGTTTTACGTGAGTATCCGTTGTCCCATGTCTGGCTTATTGGTGTGCAGACTGGTGGTTCCTCGCCGTACAGGCAGACACTCTCCGACTTCGGAGGAATCGGCGATCCTACTGACTTTAGCCAGGACCCCGAAAGGACCTGTTGCCCAGGACGCTCGACGAGGACGTGTCAATAGGTCTTGGCCAGTATATAACCCGGCCCTGGTGCCTTGGAAACACCTCTGCATCCCACGGTACAGATGAACTTGATGGTATCATAAAGGCAGTTTAAAGATGGCCACCCCACTTTGGACATGCATCAACCGTTTTTATTTATATGTGAAGAGGTGAAACCTATAGAAATTCATCGGCGAATGAAGGTCCAGTATGGTGATGCATACCTGTGAGTCCATAAAGTGTATGAGTGGAGTAGGAAGTTTCAAAACGTGACTTCTGTGACAGACTTTTTGGTCAGATGAAGAGGTACAGCAGGTGGTGCGTGAGTGTTTACACACATGAACACCAAAATAATTTTTTTCTACAGGAATCCAAGCACTTTATCGGCGCTGGAGGACTTGCATTGAATGCAGTGTGACTACATCGAAAAATGATGTTCTTTACTTTTTCAGAATATATTCATCCAAAAAAATAAAGCATTTAAGGTTTTCATTTGTAGCCCCCTTGTATATGGTGTATAGTGATAAACATTGAGAATGCCCTTTGTGCAGGCATGTCAGTCATGATCGGTAACAAAATAAAAACAGAGTGTGAGTGCTATATTGATATTATTTGGAATGCCCAATGAGCAGGCATGTCAATCGTGATTACTTAAAAAATAACAACAAAGTCTCAACAAATAACAACAGAGTCTCAGGATTATATTGATATTCAGAATGCAGGGGTCGAGTCTAGCAATTTCAAAGGAGTTAATGACATTCTGGCATGTGATGAAAATGACTTGTGAGGTCAAAAGGCTGAGATCCACTCTTCTAGAGGGTCTCTCACAATGCATTTATGTGAAGTATATATTGGAAACCATTGTTGTCTTCTTTCTGGAACCGCATTGTGACTTAGTGGATATGCGAGATGCGTAGTTTCATCATTCCCTGACATCAAGTTCAGGGTTCGACATCAGCTGTGGGCCATTTGGAAGCAGACAACTTTGCATTGATTTCAGTGGTATTAGGCTTCAGTTGTTCAGAAAGCAATGGCAAACTACTCAACTAACATTGCCTAGTAAATCACACAGTCAATAAATGCTGGGGTAACTTGCAACATCCTGTAAAGGGCATACAGCTAACTGTAACTTGTTTCTTGTAGAGGGGAGCAGAATTTCCACATCTTCTACTACATCCATGACGGTCTGATCTCCAGTGACAGGGAGGCGGAGTACCACCTCAAGCCACACACACCATACAAGTCAGTGGATTTGTTTCTCTTATGTTTTGTTATTTGTCAGTGTTTTGTTTACTGCTTTTCTAATTTTTACTCATTTATAACCAGGAAAATATCATATATTAATTAGTTACTCCACTCAGCTCAGTGTGATTTGTTTAGTATAGAATAAGTTAAGAAAACAGTGTTCAAACACAGACGCCATAAACCAAATATTTATGCCAATCAAGAAATCGTGCATTATTTTGTTTATGGTGTCATTAAGTGAACATACTGTAGTTTATTTGTAATTCTGTTAGATGTTCTCCATGTTTCTGATTCCTTTAGTAGTGCCGATTTAACATTGGAGTTCACTATTCCATGTTTGGTGCTAAGCTTAATTTAACATTGGAGTTCACTATTCCATGTTTGGTGCTAAACTTAATTTCTTGGGGCTTCCACAAATTTGCTAGACATCTTCCCTTGCCTTGTGTATTCATATTGTAATATTTCTTAAGTGTTTCCCCCCTCTGTGCCTACATTGCTAGCTACATTGCTACTGACATAGGTGTATGATTCTACCTGTGTTCTGTTTCTTGAAGCTTATAACATACAGATACATGGCTTTTGTTCGCTTTGAACTCAAGCATAGTCCATACACGTGCTACTACTTCTAGTACTCTGGGCTAATTTTTGGGTGTAGATTAGCTTTCCCTATTACCAGTGTCCCTCACCATCAAGCGAACCCACTCAAACTCTTGAGGTGCTTGTAATTTATGTCTCCAAGTGAAGAACAAGAAGTACAACATTTTAGTCAACTGATCGGTGTAAGGGTTGAACCCAGTACTGCAGCAACAGTACACCAGAAGTTTAAGAGAGAGCATTCTTATCCAGTTGGCCATACTGACCTGCTACAGATTCTTGTACACATGTGTCATGACAAGCAGGTGAAACAAAATATTGATAATGAATTCATCAATTGTTACACAGGTACATATCAGAATATACAAATAAGTCTACAGAGATCTCCTCTGTGGCGATGAATCGGGTCAGGTTCAAGGCCATTGAGTACTGCTTTGACATCATTGGCTTCAAGCACGAGGTATGTTGTAGATTTTCACCATTGTCATTTTGTTTCATTCATATCTTGTATCAGGAGTGTTGCTTCCTGTTTGGTTTTACTTATTATTTCGCTCTTCTATCCCAGACAATAATTACCATACCACAATCTTTTCTAGTTTCTTCTATCCTAGACAATAATTTCCTTATTCCAGTCTATTCTAGTTTATTCTCTCCTGTATAGTAATTATTATCCCAGCCTATCTAGTTCCTTTTATCGCAGACAATAATTACCTTACCACAGTCTATTCTAGTTCCTTCTGTCCTAGATAGTTATGCGAGTATCACAATCTCTCTGTTCTTTCTGTTTCAAACAGTTATTACCTTACACAGTGTGTTCTAGTTGAGTAAAAGAGTGTTAGGCTGCTATATATAGCTTATGCTAATCAAGCAAACCTACTGAGAAGCAGAGAGAGGAGAAAGACACCAGAGTCGGAAACACCGACTCACCGACAATCAGGTGGATTATCAAGCGCATCCAAGTGGAGCTATCTGACGAAGAAATCCTAAAACATCTATGAGAACAGAATCTCCACACCCGATTCTTGAAGGCGGAGTGGCTCCTCACCTACTCCAAGATTCCCACAACCTTGGCGGTGGTGACGACAGAGGGCAGTGAGATGCCGATCACAGTATCAATCAACAAGAGAATGCAGCAGCCAGAGAGATGCATCCCAAGGATCACCCAATGTTCCAGATGTCAGAGGGCCGGCCACAGCAGAGCAGCATGTCGCAGTAAGACGGAAATCTGCCGGTACTGCGCCGATCACCACGCCTTCAAGGAGTGTCCGCTGGCCAAGGTGGACACGGACTTCCGAGCACCCAACAACAAACGAAAGTGCGCCAACTGCCTGGGCAAGCATGGAGCAAGATACTTGGGCTGTCTGTACCTGCAACGACACAGAGACACCTTAAAGATCGCAATTATCACAAAGACACCATTCAAGGAAGCAATGCGGAGGGGCGAGACAGCCACGGGTATAGCACAAGCTGAAAGAGATCAACTGCAAAAGCAGATAGACGAGCTGAAAGAAACAAGTCAAGGCACTGCTGACGCCGACTCCGACCAGCGACAATGAGAAACTGCTGGCTGAAATAAAGGAGATCCATCAAAACATCAAGCAAGAAGTGGAACATATGGCCGAGATGAAAAAGGAAAACGAAGAAATACTACGCACCATCAAAGCGGAGAGAAAGCTGCTGAAAGATGAAATGGAGCCTTTCCAGTACAAACCAACAGAAGCCATACAAGAAACCACAGAGATACCGCAAGATGAAAACCAAGAGACCGAGTCTGAACCGCAAGCTAAAGCCAGCAGCCCGACCGCGACGCCCGAGGCCGACAAGGGGAAACCAATATCTATCTCGCCAGACATCCGAAGAAAACCGAGATGAGCACCCTGATGACGATACGGAGAGGCCCCGGTGGCCTACGTTGGAAGAGCTATGAGAGTCGGCAAGGATTGAGGAACTAAGGCACCAGGAATTCAAAAGGTGCTGGGATGAAAGAGAAAAGAAGAAGCCCAAGAAACTCAGGAGACCGGTAGAATACCCAGATAGAATTACTGACTGGGAGGATGGACCCGGCTACACGTACTAAATAGAAGATGGAGAGATCTTCCCATGGATGACCGCGGAGGACAAAATCGAATGGCAGCAGAAACTCAAACTCGAAAGTGAAAACAGGCGCAAGGAGGAAAATGGAAACGTAAAAAGCTCCTACAGAAAATACACAAAAAAGGAGGCAAAAACACCAAATAAAAAGTCCTTATAAGGATTGCAACCAGTCAAGCCAGACGAGCCAGGAGCCTTCACTAACAAAAGATACCACAAAAGAAGATCAGCACAAAGGAAATAGCCGCCGACCAACCCCCAGCTGACGTCAGAGACACAAATCAACATAACCAGTCCGAGATAGGACTAACTCTTAAGAGCGCACAAGACAAGAATTAGGGTGAATGAACCCACAAAAACCACGGACATCAACAATAACCACAGCTGAAGAGGCAGGTTGAACGAGGCCGAATTTGGAATTTTTGTTTTGAAAATTGGAATTGGAATTGGAAGCATGAAAGAAGAGAAATAAGGAGGGCAGAATGTTGAAAGGGCTTGTGTTCCCAATTCTTAAGTCTGTAAAAATATAGACAGTTTTTTTTTTTTTTTTTAAATTTCTGTGCACGTGAGACCTGGACAATAAACAGACAAGTGGAGAAACATCTGATGTTAGCAGATATTGTGGTTTCTGAGGAAAATGCAAAGAACACTTTGGACTGCCAGAAAAAGAAATGAAGCAGTTCTTTAAGAAGCAGATGAAAGTCACAAATTGATGAGAGAAATTCTGCATAGACAGTCAAGTATGTTATGAGGATAGATAAACTCAAAACTGGGTGCCCTGATGCCATTGTTGATGACAGATTCCAACAAACTCTGACGATACAAATATGTTGAGTTTTTTGGTGCTCTGATGCCATTGTTGATGACAGATTCCAACAAACTCTGATGATACAAATATGCTAAGTTGTTTGATGCAGTGAAATTAGCCTGTTCTGTCACATGGTTTTGTTATATTATTCCATTCTGTGATTCTAGTCACTTCAACTTCTTCTGCCTAAGTGTCCAAGTTATTTATGTCATTCTTTCCAAGACCTACACTTGAGTCAACCATTGATGGTAGACAGTAGTTGCACATTAACCTGAATGATCTCAAAGGAAGTCAAATAAAACTAGGAAGGTCATGAATGGTGCATGTGGAAAATACCATCCAGCAGGTCACCCAGGTCAAGCAGATACTCAGGGGACCGTGGCAGATAGAACAACAACTTTCAGCAGGTCATTGTCACATTGGGCAGACAGTGTAGAGAGTGGTGTAATGGGCTGGCAGAATTGGAGGTCCAACAACTGGTAGATGAGAGATGATCTGCCAAAAAAGGCTGCAGAAGAGGCACCAACAGAATATGCTTCCACTGGACCAGTACAAGCTTAAACTCCATCAGAACTTGTACTAAACAGACCTGCCAGAAGCAGATAAGCAACTAGATCAGCCAGAAAAGGCTGCAGAAGTTGCAAAAGGAGCACTAACAGAAGATGCTTCCAATGGATCAGCACAAGCTGAAACTAAGTCAAGCAGGGGATAGACAGTAGCAGACATAAGAACAACTTTCATCAGGTCATTGTCACATTGGGCAGACAGTGTAGAGAGTGGTGTAATGGGCTGGCAGAATTGGAGGTCTAACAACTGGTAGATGAAACTGCAGACAAAGATGACGTTATAGTTTACACGATGATTCTGTGTGTCATTAAGAGAAATTTGGCTGATGATTCTCAGCTAACATCATGGAATGTTGTTGCTGACCAGAATGGAGCCAGTAAGTCTGTGACCACACGCATGAAGATGGCTGCATTCATTGCTGCTTTGTGGTGGATAGCAAAGTCCAGAGTCAGCTGAGCAATCATAGTTACTGATTCTTGGTCCTTAGTACCTACAGTTCAAACTGGACAGATGTGGCGTGAGTGGGTACCAAGCATAGACACTTCCCTATTACACAGAGTTACAGAGGTCTGCGTGGCTGAATGGATAAAATCACTCTCTTAAACTATCAGTGTGCTGATACTGAGTTTGCTGGTTCACCCCTACACCTGTCAGTTGGACTAAAATAATGACTTCTCGTCCTTGACTTGGGGACGTAAATTACAAGTACTTCAGAAGTCGGAGTGGTTTTGCCCGATAGCGCAGCACATGTAAGTACTATGCTTGAGTTCAAAGCGAGTGAACGCAGAAAATAAAAAAAACACAGACTTCCATGGATATACTGTCTGAAGTCTTGCTGGAGTCTGAAGTAACAAGTGAGTGGGTCTGTTGGCTTTAAGAACATCACAAGATGGAACACACGGTGGACAAAGCAGATATTCTGAAGACAATCTATGAGTCACTGCTAGCTGAAGGTACAGTAACAGATGACACGCTGTATTTAAGGATACTTGAATTTGGATTTAAGTGTGGTTCCGGCATAAAGCGACACATTATGGGACAAATCTGACGTGCTGCTGGAATGATCAACACCTTACGGTATTTGCCGAGAGTGACAGAGCTTCTATGGGTTTGCCCGGATTGCTATGATGTTGATTCTTAGAAACTAGGAAATTAAGAGTCTTTCTCAGTCATACAATTTGAAATTAAAAGTTGCTTCTGACATTAAGGGTTAAATATGTAAACTTTTTTAATTTTTGCTATTATTTGTATGTTGCCTGAACTTCCTGTAAAGATGCTATTTTTGGTTCTCTTCAGGAAGTGACGTCCATCTACGCCATATTGGTAGCTATTTTGCATGTTGGAAATATTGAGTTTGTCCCAAAAGATTCTGGGTACGGCGAGGAATCCTCCAAAGTTTCCAACACAGATCTCATTACCATAGGTAATTGTTGCAAATGTTTATGTCCTGGGTTCAAATCCTGTTTGAGATGGTATGTTTATGTGACCACAGAGCTGCCAGGTTGACCCGGTCTAATAAAGAAGGTCTGAGAGGTAAGATGTCAGTACATGAGACAAAAGGCTGTGGACAGACATGATCACCACTGCACACGGCATGGACTATAAGAAGAAACGGCACCATATTTGCATATTATCTCAAGTTTACTTTACTTGTTTTATTTCCTCATTGGAAGATAAAACAGCACAAGAAGAGGAAGAAGAAAAAGAAGTAGAAGCAGCAGCATTCAGCAGAAGGTACCTTTCACTAACTACTGAGGGTGATGGAACATACATGGGTTTAGAAAGATTGCAACAAAATTATTTCAAACAAAGTGACAAATAACAAAGACCATCAGATCATACTCTAGGGAAGAGGTTCCCAAATCTTCATAAACAAAAGAAACACTTATACCAGACAAAATTCATGATAGATCACTCACACTGGAGATGAGGATAGGCACTGGCCACATATGGTCTAGGGGTTACACGACTTTCTCCGTAATCTCGTATACTCTCGTGAGTAACGTGCATGAGAATCAGTAGTAGTTCTCTCCGCATCGGTAACTTACGGGGTATGTGAGCCGGTCGCTCAGAAAGCAATGGCAAACTACTAGGCGTAATCTTGCCAAGAAATCAACAATCAGCTGAAAGATGCTGATGTTGACAGCGATGTCCTGTAAAGGATATGCGAACAATAAAACCAAAACAATTGTCACTGTAGGCAGTATCTACCATGCATTTATCTGACATATCCATGTAATCATGAATGGTTAATATTATTGTGGCTGGCAAATACATTTAGGGGTAAGGACAGGAATTGGTCACTCCACTTTATAAATTCAAGACATAGTATAGAGACCGTCATAAATATTCACTATATTTTCACCTTACATATTCATGTAGTCATGGATGCTTGGTGTGATTTTAATGGTTGTTGTGACTGGCGAATGAATTGGCTGTGAGGAAAGCAATTGGCCTCTTACTTCATAAAGCATGACATAGTATAGTAGCATCCTTCATAACCCTAGGCTTGGTCATTGTTTCAGTGTCAGATCTACTAGGATTAGACTACACAGACCTGCTGGAGTGCCTGACCACCACAGGCATGGTGGCCAAGGGGGAGGTCATCATCAGGGACAACTCTGTGCAAGAAGCCTCACATGCTAGAGATGCCATGGCCAAAGCTTTATATGGGCGCCTCTTTAGTTGGATAGTCAACAGGATCAGCTCACTGCTCAAGCCAAACCACCATGACAGAAGTGGGTATGTGATCATGTGGCTGTTGTTCATTCTCTAACTGAATGATCTTGTACCTGCGATGAAGCTCTCCATTGCTAGTAATTGGCTGTGTACAGTTTTTGTTTGCTCATATCTGTGTGTTTTTAAAATCTGTCGTGCTTCTTACTCATATTTTGTATGTTTTTGTACTTCCGTATATGTTTGGCAAACCCCATTTTGTCTTTACTGTTTACGTTTGCCTTTATCTATGGGTTTTTGACATCCTGTATCTATGTGTTCTTTTCATCCTCTACCTCAGGGGTGTCAAACTCATTGCTAAGTGGGCCAAAACTCAAATCACACGTAAGGTTGCGGACCAAACAGGATAAACATTCAAAAAGCCGAAAATTAAAACTTTTTTAAACATTAATATTAATTAAAACAGAAAAAAGTTGTAATAATAAAAAATCATTGGTATACGCATTTTCACTCTTATGTCAATTTGTCAGAGCACAATGTTTGGCATCTTTTCTTGGCTACAAGTTCATTTATGTTGGGAGTATTGTTCTATGGCGGTAAAAGGTGATGTAATATCCGGGCATTATACTACTTTCATTTCTTATGCGCCAATCCAAAACGAATAACTGAACGTTGCTAGGTCACTATAATGATGAACATCCACTCACTACACAGCTTTTATTTTTGCTTATTTTGATTGAAGCGAGAATGCTCTATGGTAGCCTATCATTCAGCAAGGCTGCTAATTAGGGAATTTGATTTGTACTTTATATCGTGGCCATAAAATTCTCTCTCGGGCCGAATATATTTGTACGTTGGTTGAGACCTCTCAGGCCTGACATGATTGTATGCTGGGCCTGATGTGGCCCACGGGCCTTGAGTTGGACAAATGTGCTCTAGCTTATTAGTCACATTTTGTGTGTTTTCATACTCCCATATAAGTTTTGGCAAACGCACTTTTGTCTTTCCTGTTTTTGTTTGCCTGTATCTGTGTGTTGTTGTTCATCCGTTGAGCTTCTTGGTCATATTTTGTGTGTTTTCATACTCCTGTATAAGTTTGGCAGCAGCAAACAAATGTGTAACATTTACAGTGGTGTTTCAGGAGCTGCCAGAGGTTAGTGCACTAGCCTGTCTGGGTTCAATTCCCAGCAGAGACCTGATTACTTGTTCCAACCAGTGCGGCTTTGGGGTTGACACAGCCTCCTGAACATGGATCCAGACACCTTTCAGAATGTTCTGAAAATTATCTGGGAAGGTGATTGGATGAGGAAGGGATCTGGCCAGCCCATCTCATATCACATGGCCTAGAATATGTGAAGACCAAATATTTCACATCCAGACAGCAGTATGTACTATGGAATGGAAGGAGATTGCCAGCCTATCATGGATTTTCTGTTTAAGGCATGTGGTTGTGCAGGGCAGTTAAAACGGCTGATAGATTAGCTGACCTGACCCTCTGGACGGAGAGCTACTTTATGATAAAGGTGATGTGGTGCAAGCTGTGGGACTGAGTGAAGATTACTGCTGGACAGATGGAATATCTATATATGGGAAGATTAATTCAGAAGGGAAAGAGTAGGGGGTCTGACAATACTCAAAATGTAGAGCAAAAGTCAGGTAGATGTTTAGTCAAGTTGCTGCTAGAATAATGAGCATAGGAACTATTCAGTGGCTTTTGAAAAGAGAGATGGAGCATGTGTGGGAGTGCCCAGAAAAATGGTGGGCTGCCGATTGCTGAGCTAGCTGGTTTTCCTTTATTCAGTAATGTGTGTGCAACTGTTGGTTTTTATTGACTGCTGCTTCCATCGACGATGAACTGTAATTTTAGTGGTGGACTGTTGTTTTGGCATTCAGGCAGTGGCCTTGTGCATACTGTTGATTTGTCAGGACTTTCACATGGAACAGTAAGGAGCATTTTGTGTGATATTCACTGGCACAGGAACAGAGCATTATAGGTTGACCCTTTGCGGTGAAATTTAAACCGCAATTAACGACTAGCTAGACTAGTATATATATTTCTCTTGATGCTCCATGAGCAGGGGCAGATAGGTTTTGAAACATCGACATCTCTACATCTGACATGACAGATGAATATGGAGCATGTAACTATATTAACTAACTGTATCACCTTGCATGTGCTGATCTGTTACTGAAAATATTGGCCTAGAACCATATTCCAAAATATATCTTCATCCGTGCAATCAGCTCACTCTACTTAACATTTTTATAGACTCTTCAAGTATCTTATATGTATTATGCGTTATGTTTGCTGGCTATGTTTTCTGAATGTTCATCCATTACTGTCATTTCAGAGATGAATATCTTTCTGTGGGTCTGTTGGATATTTTTGGATTTGAGAATTTTAAGACAAACTCTTTTGAACAGTTGTGTATCAACATTGCTAATGAGCAGATACAGTATTATTTCAACCAGCACATATTTGCCTGGGAAGCTTGTGAGTATATATATATACACAGTTGATGTTCACAATTACACATATATACCTCCATCTGACCATTCATCTGGCAGTGTGGGTGGGTGGGTGAGTTTGATAGGACAATTTTTGGTGCTTGCTCGCTTTGAACTCAAGTGTAGTCCATACACACTATTTATAGTAGTGCTGGACTGAATTTTGCTGTGTGGATTAGCTTTCTCTATTAACAGTGTCCCTCGCCATCAGGAGAACCCTCTCCGATTTCAGAGATACTTATAATTAACGTCACCTAGTCAAGGACGACAGGTGAACATTTTAGTCGAACTGTCTGGTGTAGGCCGGTCTCCCTGGTCTAGAGGTTACAGGACTTTCTCCGTAATCTCGTATACTCTCGTAAGTAACGTGACGTTGCACGAGAATCGGTAGTGGTTCTCTCCACGTCTGTAACTTAAGGGGTATGTGAGCCGGTGGCTCAGAAAGCAGTGGCAAACTACTGAGCATAATCTTCCCAAGAAATCAACAATCAGCTGAAAGATGCTGATGTTGACAGTGATGTCCTGTAAAGGATATGCGAACAAAAAAAAAGTCTGGTGTAGGGGTTGAACCACTTACCTTGGCATCCGCACACCGGATGTGTACGAACACACGTTCATATCCATTCAGCCATGCTGACCTACTGTTAGGAAATAAAGGACCCTTTTAGCTGCCTTGAGGCATATTGGGGTATATGGTGCTAGCCTCATATTGTTACAGACCAGTCAGCTGTCGATGGTGATGTGGTCAGTATCAAGAAGGGGGCTTTTACTTCCCTGGTCATTCCCTGGAGGACATTTGAGGCTGGGTCCACCTGGGAGCCCAAGCCAGCTTATACGGTCTGTCTGAATGAGGATTGGAACACATGACCACTGGGCCAGCAGGCAGGTTGGCTAGCCACTGTGCTGACATCACTGCCAATATTCTGCAGTAGGTGATAATAACTAAAATAGATATCTAGGGGTCCTTCCCAGTGTTCAGAAAAGTACTTTATAATCCATTTAATTACATGTTATTATGCTGTGTATCATATAGGCTGACACTGTGTTGTACTTTTTATCATACACATTGACATTTTATTATACTTGTTACCATACACATTGACACTTTATTATTCTTGTTACCATACAGGCTGACATGTTATTATACTTTTTACCATACAGGTGTACGTACATCTTATTATACTTTTTATTTTTCAAATCTAACCTTTATTGCATATATAATCTACAAATTGATTCTTTATTTCATTTTTGTTTTATTGTATGTGCTTATACTTTATTACACTTTATTGACATTTTTTGTGCCATATAAATTCTCACTTTGTTACATTTGTATTATAAAATGTTCTGGGAATTGCCAGGGAAGGAAAGGTAGTGAGGTAGTTAACTGGGCACCCCATCTCACTATGTAATGGCCTAGAATATGTGAAGGTCTACCCTTCACACCCAGTGATAGTAATCACCATGGGTCTACCTTCATTGTGCCAGTGCCAGTTTGATAACTTGCTGGCATGTGTTCCAGAAACATCATTATGAATGGCTGTGTTTGTATGTGCCACATGACATTGGATATCTGCTTATGGTGTGCTGATGTCGAGGTAGCGGGTTCAACCCCTACACCAGTCAGCTGGATAAAAATGTTGACTTCTCATCCTTGACTCGGGGATGTAAATTACAAGTACCTCTGAAGTCGGAGTGGGTTCGCTTGACGGTGAGGGACACTGGTAATAGGGAAAGCTAATCCACACCACAAAAAATCAGTCCAGTGTACTAAAAGTAGTGGCATGTATATGGACTAGTCTTGAATTCAAAGCGAGCGAACATAAAAAAAGAAAATATGTAAAATTACATCAACAATATTGTGTTGCTTAGGGGGTTGGTGAATGCAGTTTCACAATTTCCAGACTTACTGGGTCAAGGGCAGAAAATTAACGGCAGGCACTTTGGAAGCAGATATCTTTTGCTTTGTTGTTGATAGAATTAGAGTCAGCTGCTCAGAAAACAATGACAAGCAACTGAGATTGAAATGCCTAGTAAATCACAAACTACCAGTAAATGCCGAGGTTGATTGTAACTTTCTGTAAAAGGACATGCAACTGATTTGTTGGTTTAACATCAAGGATGAGTAGTAATTCATTATTGCTGTTGTCTGTTTTTAGGAAGAGTACAAAAATGAAGGGATCAGTGCAACCAGCGTGACGTACGTTGACAACAGGCCTATACTGGATATGTTCCTGTCAAAACCTGTTGGTCTGCTTGCACTGTTGGATGAAGAAAGCCATTTTCCGAAGGCTACAGATTCAACCCTAGTTGGTTAGTTAGGAGTGTTTGTGCTGGTGTTTTGTGTTGAGGTAGCTTGATCATGTCCCTCTATTCCTACAGTTTCATTTTAACTTTTGTTTAGTTTAAATCTGATCCTTTCACCCCTCACTTATTTGTTGTTCCCACTTCTCTGTGTGTCTACCATTTTTTTTGCTCTGTGCACATCATACTCAAATATTCCCTATAGAGATTGACCTCTTCCACACCAAACACTTATTTCCCTTTAGCTTAAACTTTCCTCACCATGTCACTTCCTGTCAGCTGACTTATGGAGCTCATCGCTCACAGTTACATTTATATGTCCTGTGATTTAGATGTCCAAAGGGCCCAAGCTGAGTGACTGTTTTAGTTATTGCAGAGTCTTGTTCATTTTGTGTTCTGATGAATGCTGTCTAGCTGCAATGTCAGTGCTGTCATTTGTGATTGTGTTCCTGTAAATTTGACCAATTCCACTTTCCATTTGTATAGATTTTCTCACTGTACTAATAAACTACAAACATGCATTAATTAGTGTCTGTGCAGAACAGAAGGATTAAAACGGTACAAGATAATCACTAACATGGAGCTAAAGGAGAGAACTGAACAAATTCTAGTGAACTGAGAGGCCAGGAAATAGACACTGAGGCTGGATAGGACATTGAGAACACTTCTTCACTGATTCATTAATCCTTTTAATCAACTTTCCATCTCTGCCATGGGCTTAAATTCAGTAGTTTTCCTTATGCAACCCCCTTTAATTTGACATATAATACATCACATCTGCTACCATATCAACAACTGTTAAGTCATAACTATGACACACCCCTACTTCCCATTTTCCACCATCCATGTTTTGTTAGGTCCACCTACTTTTTGTTTGACAATGAATCAGTTAATCGTATAACTAGGAAGTGCTTTTTGTGGAATCTTCAGGACAAAATAAATAGATGGAATTCCATAAGCATGTGGGGAAGAGAATTAGAGAGACTACAAATAATATGGGGAGGACATGTTTCAAGAGATGACAAAAGACAGGGAGACTTGGTTTGAGTTGGTTGATAGCCTGTGCTTCTTTGGCAGATAAGGAATGAACGAATAAACAAACAAACTTTATTTTCAAAGGGGCACAAAGGGTTACAGGAAGTTAGAAGAAGAAGAAGATTGTTTCTGTCATGCCACACTGATTTGATGATCTTTCATACAGTTTATATGCTTTCAGATGTATTTGATTCTTGTTGTGTCATGTTTATTCCTTCATACTGTTTTATTTTGTCCATACTACGAGGGGCTTCTATTAAAAACCTTAAAATTGATAGAAATTACAATAACCAAGCTATTGTCTTGTAACCTGTCAATATTGTTGTTGAGAATGTCAAGAGTGTTAAGCATGGGACATCACAATTCAGACAAACACAGTGATGTCTTAAGGACAGTTTAAAGATGGTCGAGTCTCTTATGACATGCTCCAAAGAGGAGCAGCGTTCTGTTATCCGTTTTTTTTAATCAATGGCGTTCACTTTCACTGTGTGCCACATTCCCCCATACTCGCCAGACCAAGTGATTTCTACCTGTTTGGACAACTCAAAGAGTCATTGGGAGAAAAAACTTGTTCGGTCCGATGAAGAGGTACAGCAGGTGGTGCATGAGTGGTTAAACACGCGACCAAGAGAGCTTTGTTCTACAGGAATCCAAGCACTTTATCATGCGCTGAAGGACTTGCATTTAACACATGTGGTGACTACATCGAAAAATGATACATTCATTCTTTGCTTTTTCAAAATATGTTGACCAAAAAAAAAACATTTAAGGCTTTTGATTGAAGCCCCTGCATATTTTCATCTGTCCATACCATTTGTTATCCTTTCATACTGTTTCTATCCCTTTATACTTTTGAAATCTAACCATGCTGTTTGCTCTTTGATCCTATTTTTATAATTTATTTACTGTTTTTATCCTTTCATATTATTTTTGTCTCTCACTAATGTTTCTGTTAATTCTGACACAATGTTTGTGTATCCCCACTCGCAGGCAAGTTCCATCAGAACATCAAGTCTCCAGTCTATTCCAGGCCAAAGTCCAACAGTCTCACATTCTGCATTGATCACTTTGCTGGCAGAGTAAGTTGAAACTGTTAATGAGTATAGCCTTGTGACTAGTTGACACCAAAGTTCAGGAATGAGAGAAGAAACTGTCAGCTTTACAAGAACTGAGACAGTTAGTGAGTATAGCCTTGTGGTTAGTTGATACCAAAGTTCAGGAATGAGAGAAGAAACTGTCAGCTTTACAAGAACTGAGACAGTTAGTGAGTATAGCCTTGTGGTTAGTTGATACCAAAGTTCAGGAATGAGAGAAGAAACTGTCAGCTTTACAAGAACTGAGACAGTGAGTATAGCCTTGTGGCTAGTTGGCATCAAAGTTTAGGAAAGAGAGACTTTCATATGTCAGCTTTACAATAAATGGTACAGTTAATAAGTGTGTGCCTATTTGATACTTAAATCAGGAAAGACAGATAGTATGAAAAGATCAGTTTTACAAGAACCGGAACAGTTAATGAATGTAATGTTGTGGTTAACTGATACTTAAATCAGGAAAGACAGATAGTATGAAAATGTCAGCTTTACAAGAACCGGAACAGTTAATGAATGTAATCTTATGGCTAAATGATAATTAACTGATTCAGTCCTGATACTATATCACCAAATGAGACTTTCCATTTGAACAGATGGACAATATATATCGCTAAACTAGGGTCTTGTGTTATTTCTTTTGTTTTGTGGTATATTCCGTAATTTTAATACAAAGTACATGGAAATTTACTTTATAATACTTGTTCATTTGATTGTGAACTATGTTTGTAACAGCAACAACAGACTGGAAAAAAGGCCATATTTAGAACTGCTGATACAGTTAATGAGTATAATCTTGTTCTTAATTGACTGTTCAACCCAGCAACTACAGACTAGACAAGGTCACATTTACAAGAACAGATAGTTAACTCTTAAAGGACATAAGGATTTCATGCAGGAATTACCTCTCAGAGTGTTAATTTACTGTTAATGATTAAAAGGTTACTTATTATCACGGTTTTGGAACCGCTTTGATATTATAAGTAGTAATAAAAAGGGTATTTAAATTTATTAATCAGACAAAAGGAAACAAATAGTTTAGTAGACGTTGTAGTTGTTTCTTTGTACAGGTGGAATTTTCCATGTGTATCGATTTATTCATTGTTTTTATTGCTTTGCTTTAGCTCTATTCACAGTCCCTAATACCATGTTCCAAACACAGCTGTGGACGATTTGAAAGCAGTCCACTTTGCACTGGTTTTCATACAATGGTATAAGTGCCAGTCGTTCAGAAAGCAGTGCCAAACTATTGAACATAAACTTGTCAAGAAATCACAAACAGCCAAATAGAAAATGCTGGGGTTGACTGCCACATCCTGTAAAGGATATGCAACTAACCTTAGCTCAACCTATTTCCTTGTTGTAGCCTTAATAGTACTGCCACTACTATAAATACTTAAGAGAGTTTCCCACATGTCTGATGTTGCTGCTGTGTCACCCCTGTCCCTTGTTCTCATCACACAGGTTGAATATGATGCTCAGGGATTCCTTGAGAAGAACAGAGACCGGCTGCCGGTGGAAATCATCAACATCATGAGGTTCTCTGAGAACAAAGTCGTCAAGTCTTTGTTTCAGACTCCACTGACAAAAACTGGTTAGTGTTCTTTATGTTTGAGAAAACACTGGTTAGTTTCCTTTGTGGTTGACAAAAAAACTGGTTAGTTTCCTTTGTGGTTGACAAAAAACTGGTTAGTTTCCTGTGTGGTTGACACAAACAAACTGGCTAGTGTTCTTTGTGGTTGACACAAACTGACTAGTTTTCTTTGTGGTTGGCAAAAACTGACTAGTTTTCTTTGTGGTTGGCAAAAACTGGTTAGTTTTGTTGTTGTTGACAAAAATTGGTTAGTTTTCTTTGTGGCTAACAAACAGTGGTTAGTTTACTTTGTGATTGACAAAACTGGTTTGTGTTCTGTCTGGTTGACATAAACTAATTAATTTTCTGTGAGGTTGACAAACAAAAACTGGTTAGTTTTCTTTGTGGTTGACAAAACTGGTTAGTGTTCTATCTGGTTGACATAAACTAATTAGTTTTCCATGAGGTTGACAAACACAAATTGGTTAGTGGCCTTTGGTTTTAACAAAAAATGGTTGTATTTCAATTGTGGTTGACAAAAACTATTTCTGGTCAGTGAACTTTTCATAGTATGTAGTAATAGGTAAAACAAATATTATGCAAAAATGAATGAACAATGTAAAGTAATATGACATTATTTGCTATTTCCTGGGAGATTGTAGAAGACTGTGGTATAATGACCTTATGCCAGACTGTAGGTGTCCATGATTGTACCCAGTAGAAGTGTGTGTTACTTCCTAGGAGATTGTAGAAGGCTGAGGTTTAAGACCACATGCCAGACTGTAGTTTTCTATGATTGGACCCTGTGGCAGTGTGTCTTACTTCCTAAGAGATTGTAGAAGGCTGAGGTTTAAGGCCACATGCCAGACTGTAGTTGTCCAGGATTGGTCCCTGTAGAAATATGTGTTACTTCCTGGGAGATTGTAGAGGGCTTCTTTTCTTCACCAATATCACAAGAGCTGCTCCATAACACCAATAAAACATAATTAAACCATCATATTTGTGAAGCACACAATTTTCACACAAAAAGGAAAATGTCAGGAACACACAAGGAAGATTATGCTGAGAAACAATATAACACTATTTTCTATTTAGTTGTAATTATTATTCTTTTAAATGTAATTATTTAAATACTCCTTAAATACTTTGTGATAGGCAAAGCAAACTTAGGGGCACAAGTGTGGCCCATTAGAGCAAGCCTAATTCGACATGATGACAAAATTTCACGGTTAGTTGTGTTTTCCATTATGACCGCCCACTAAATAATTTATTTTAACTGATTAACCACGTGCTATTAGTTTAGATTCTTTCACAAAGACCTTTAAATCAGAATAACTATAATCTAAAATTGTTGAAAACTATTATCTAATGTAAATATGCGAGGCCAAAAACTAGAAGGCGTCATTTCTAAAATCAGAAAGTAACCACAATTTAATTTAAAATTCTGCTCAAATTCGAGATGCTTACTACCAAGCGTTAAGTGTTTTCGAATGAGAGACCTTTTTCTGGTGTAAAACGTCATTTACTGGACATTAAAATTATGGAAGATACGCGAAATGAAACAAATAACGAACTGTCGAACATATCGCCATTAAAGTGCTGCATGGCAGAGAATCAGTTAAACAAATTGCATCAATCAGAGTTGGTGTAGAGATGCCTGCTACCAAAGTACCATCCCTATGAGGACTCTAGTATCCTGCCAGTCAGCTGATTTCATGCTTGTGTTCCAGGGAACCTCCAAAGTGCAAGCATCAACTCGAGCTCCAGAAACAGTAAAATGAACAGTCCAGGGGGCACCTCTCCAGGGATCACCATCACCAGCTACAACTCCAAGGGGGTGGCTGGTTTGGGAGGGAGTCGGGTGAGTCTAAACACGGCATCTGTCTTCTTAGCTATGTTAATTTCTGAGGCTGTTTGAAGCTTCAAGCTGTGTGTGCCTCAATGACTATTTGAAGCTTCAAGCTGTTTGCGCCTCAGTGGCTGTTTGAAGCTTCATGCTGTTTGAGCCTCAATGGCTGTTTGAAGCTTCGTGCTGTTTGAGCCTCAATGGCTGTTTGAAGCTTCAAGCTGTTTGAGCCTCAATGGCTGTTTGAAAGTTCAAGCTGCTTGAGCCTCGATGGCTGTTTAAAGTTTCAAGCTGTTTGAGCCTCAATGGCTGTTTGAAGGTTCTAGCAGTGTGAAGGTTCAAGCTGTTTGAGCCTCAATGGCTGTTTGAAGGTTCAAGCTGTTTGAGCCTCACTGGCTGTTTGAAGGTCCAAGCTTTCTGAGCCTCAATGGCTGTTTGAAGGTTCAAGCTGTTTGAGCCTCAGTGGCTGTTTGAAGGTTCAAGCTGTTTGAGTCTCAATGGCTGTTTGAAGGCTCAAGCTGTTTGAGTCTCATTGGGTGTTTGAAGGTTCAAGCTGTTTGAGCCTCAGTGGCTGTTTGAAGGTTCAAGCTGTTTGAGCCTCAATGACTGTTTGAAGGTTCAAGCTATTTGAACCTCAATAGCTGTTTCCTCCATGCATTCATGCCTACAAATTGTGACATCACAGACCCATTGCAGCAAACTGCCTCGGGACACATTCTTTTCATGTCTAGAGTTACTCTGTGTAATTGTATCATTCGTGATTCCATAATTTTAGTTTGACATATATACATACTAACAATTCTCTGTTTTAGTGCATAAATTATGTGTATAGCTGCGCTAATTTACTGCATACTTGAATAATTCTCTGAATTAATGCAGTAATTCTTGAATTAATAACTGTAACTGCAGTAATTCTATGCATATTTCCAATGAATCTGCTAATTTACATCCAGTATGTGTGGTAGTAATACTTTGTGCTATTGCAGTAATTCTATGCCTATTTCCAATTAATCCAGCTAACTCACGTCTAGTATATGTGGCAGTAATTCTGTGTATTGCTGCATTAATTCTGTAATATTTCTAACTAATCCAGCGAATTTACATCTAGTTCATGTAGCGCAGATGCTGTATGTTTTTTCGTTACTGATCTATTTTATCACTATTAATCTATGTGGGTACAGTAATTCTTTGTGAATGCAATTGTTCTCTGTGACAGCAGTAACGCTTTGTGTAAATCTAAGCATGGTTGCAGTAAATCTCAGCATGGTTCCAGTAATTATTTGTGAATGCAAGTGTTCTCTCTGACAGCACTAATTCGTTGTGTGGTTGCTGGAAATCTCAGCATGGTTGCTGTGAAAATCAGTGTGATTACAGTAATTCTCTACCTCATTGAAGTAAATCTGTGTGTCGTTTCAGTAACTCTTAGTATCAAATTAAGACAGTAATGGTAGTATTTAAAAGAAGGCTGAAAGTAATCACACAACAGATGCTCATATCATGGTGAGTGATGGTAGGTCTTCATATCGTAGAATTATGAGGAGAGGTGACTGGCTCCCTTTCTTTTCTTTCTTAGAGAATTTTTAACTGATTCAGTGCTGAAGGATAATATATCTCCATATGTTACCCCCCTCTTGAAAAGAAGGGCGATATACAGGGTGTATTTGTAATGAGTGTACAGTGTTTGAAAATATTGCAGGTCCAAGTTTTGTATTTACCTTTTATGTTGCATGAATTTTGCAGAGGGTGAATACACCCTCTCCCTGACCATTTAGCCTTTTATGTTGCATGAATTTTACAAAGGGTGAATACAAAACTTGGACCGGCAATATTTTCAAACACTGCACAGTCATTAAAAATACACCCTGTATATCACCACACTATAGTCATCGTGCTATTTGTTTTGTTTTGTGGTATCTTCCACAGTTTAAATGCTCAGGGAATGGAACTTTACTTTATAATACTTGTTCATTTCATTGTGCCATGCTTGGTCCAAACCTACATTTTGTTTGGCACTGAATCAGTTAACTTACCTGTCTTGTGAAGCTGGGTTCAAATTCACTTAGGAAGAAAAATGCCTTCTTATGTGTGAATGTTCCTCTGTATGTACATTGTACATTTGGCCAATCACATGGTATGGTTCTGAGATATGGACAGTGAGTCAGCGAGTTGAAACACATATAGAGGCATTTGAGATGATCAGAACCAGGTGGACAGACAATTTGACAAATGAAAAAGTTATGGACAATATAACAGAACAAAGAAGCAAAGGCTCTCGTTACTTTATCATCATCCAAAGACATGAGTAAAAGAGTACTAGAGGACACAGTACTGGAAAAAATGAGAAAGGGGTACAACAAGGAGAAAATTTTATCAAACAGGCATGTGTAGATCTATTAGTGCTGACATAGAACAGAGAGAACATTTTATTAAACCGGCATGTGTAGATCTATCAGTGCTAACATAGAACAAAGAACATTTATCAAATATGCATAGGTAGATCTATCACTGCTGATGTGGAACAAAGAAAATTGAACAAATAGATACATGCAATCAATAATTGCTGACATAGAACAAAGAGAACATTTATCAAACATGCAAATATTAAGGAGAACATTTATATAAAACAATATTTATCAAACAGGCAATCATATTATGAGTTGTATGTGTGACAGAACTCTGGCATGTCAGTTAACAGTAGTGGGTGTTCCCCAGGGGAAATTGTGCACTGATTTCAACCTACGGCTAACATATCGTGTATTTGCATATACACCTAGTATTTGTCTGCACACTCTAGTGAGAGTGTAAGAGAGAGAGAGAGAAAGAAAGAGAAAAGAAAGAAAGACAGACAAAAATAATGCAAGAAAGAAAGAAAGAAAGAAATAAAGAAAGGTAAAATAGAAAAGAACAACATAACCAGAGAGAGAGAGAACAGAAACACATAAAGAAAAAAGACAGAAAGAAAGAATGACAGATGGAGAAAGAAAAACCATGAAAGTAGAGAGAGAGAGAGAGAAGAAAGAAATAGAGAGAGAGAGAAAGAGAGACACAAAGAACAGAGAAATTACAAAGACAGGCAGAGAGATAGAAAAGAAAAAAAAAGATTTTAAAGTGAGAAGGAAGAAGATAAACTGTTACACTATTATCTTTCTTTTTATCTGATTTCTAAACACACACATTGTAGATCTATGCATTGTTGGTAAGTATGGTATTTACCGCTGGTTTAAAATCACATTTATTAACAATATAATCAGTTCACCTTTTTGCCAGTTTTGTATGTGTGAACAATATTCTCACGTACATTTTAAAAACACATTTTTAATTTGTTGGGTTCAATTGCTGTTATATTTTTTATTCTCTTTTATGTATTAACATTTAGTGCTAGAACTTTGTTGGCATCACCATCACATGCCATGCCTAGCAGAGCAGATCATCATGTTGCACAACCCATCTGTTTTCTTGCTTGGACATTGGTCATCTTAGCTGCCCATAGGCTTTTAGCCTGCAGTACTTGGACATTGGTCATCTTAGCTGTCCAAGGATTTCTTAACATTCTGTGAAGACACCCTTACCCTGACCGTTTAGCTGGAGTCTGTTAACAAATGAAAACCTGAAGCCTGTCAGGGGAACCTGACCAATCTGGACCTACACTAGCCAGTATGTGCTATGCTTGGTCATGACCTGGTTCTATCCTGGTACACTTCTCCTCAGATGGGAAGTTCCAGTACTGGTCTAGCACACCCTGCTGGTTGCTGGGCTTGGACAGGGAAAGAGAGATCGGCAACACACCCCCATGCAGATGGTATTTTGGAACTAGGTCAGAAGAAAGGTCTCTACACCAGCCTGACTGATAGAGGCCAGCACTAGGTCAGAAGAAAGGTCTCTACACCAGCCTGACTGTGATAGAGGCCAGCACTAGGTCAGAAGAAAGGTCTCTACACCAGCCAGACTGTGATAGAGGCCAAAACTAGGTCAGAAGAAAGGTCTCTACACCAGCCTGACTGTGATAGAGGCCAGCACTGGGTCAGAAGAAAGGTCTCTACACCAGCCTGACTGTGATAGAGGCCAGCACTGGGTCAGAAGAAAAGTCTCTACATCAGCCAGACTGTGATAGAGGCCAGCACTTTGCAGGGCCTGGGTGACTTGAATGGCAGGGCATCGGACTGGAGAGTTTCTATGTCTTTCAGATTATTCACATCCAATGACCAGCCAAACAATGACCAACCAGCCGACCAATAAACCAACTAACCAATGTCCAACCAACCAACCAATGACCAACAACCAATGTCCAACCAACCAACCAACCAATGACCAACCATCAACCAATCAACCAACCAATAAGAAATGTGGTCTCACATTTCTGTCTAATCTTGACATTCAGGTCCATTCCTCACAGACATACAGTAACTTAGACATTATCATCATCACCATGTGCCATGCTGATAGGCATGGACAGTCATGCTCGCCATCTCACATGATCAACAAGAGTCTAGGATCTTTACCTTTGCCTTATTCTTTTCCCATCAATTTTGCCAGTTGCCATCCAGTTTTTCAAGATTTTTTCTCTACATAGTGTACTCCAAAAATCTTGACTGTCCTCGGTCATTTTCTCTACTAAATTTCCAGTTTTCATTTGTTTATTGAAGAACCGTCACATTTATTTTTCTGTCTGTCCTCATAACTATATACCGAATATGTCCAAAATATACATTTATAAATCTTCTCTGTGTGTTTCACAAGGAAGTTCTTGTATATTAGTTTTGTTTGTGGCTGCTGATTTTGTTTTACATTCAAATGTTTATCTTGATTTGCTTGCCAGACTGGAATATCTATAGTGGCTATTCCCGTTAAAAATGAAAATATCTTTAGTAGCTATGCTTCCCTTCCCTCTATTATCCCTTTATAAATAAAAAAATATTTATAGTAGCTTTACTTCCCGCTATTATCCCCTGTAAGAATGAAAATATCTCTGTTAGCTATGCTTCCTTTACTCTGTCCCCATTAAAAATGAAAATATCACTAGTAGCTACACTTCCCTTTCCTCTGTTTCTCTATTATCTCCTTTAAAAATGAAAATATCTCTAGTAACTACACTTCCCTTTCTGTATTATCCCCATTAAAAATGAAAATGTCTCTAGTAGCTACACTTCTCTTTCCTCTATTTCTCTATTATCCCCATTAAAAATGAAAATATCTCCAGTAGTTGTGCTTCCCTTCCCTCTATTATCCCATTAAAAACGAAAATATCTCTAGTAGCTACACCTTCCCTTTCCTCTATTATCCTCATTAAAAATGAAAATATCTCTAGTAGCTATACTTCCCTTCCCTCTATTATCCCCATTAAAAATGAATATATCTCTAGTAACTACACTTCCCTTTCCTCCCTTTCTCTATTATCCCCATTAAAAATGAAAATGTCTCTAGTAGCTACACTTCTCTTTCCTCTATTTCTCTATTATCCTCATTAAAAATGAAAATATCTCTAGACTACACTTCCCTTTCCCCCCTTTCTCTATTATCCCCATTAAAAATGAAAATGTCTCTAGTAGCTACACTTCTCTTTCCTCTATTTCTCTATTATCCTCATTAAAAATGAAAATATCTCTAGTAGCTACACTTCCCTTCCCTCTATTATCCCATTAAAAATGAAAGTATCTCTAGTAGCTACACTTCCCTTCCCTCTATTATCCCATTAAAATTGAAAGTATCTCTAGTAGCTACACTTCCCTTCCCTCTATTATCCCATTAAAAATGAAAATATCTATAGTAGCTACACTTCCCTTCCCTCTATTATCCCATTAAAAATGAAAGTATCTCTAGTAGCTACACTTCTCTTCCCTCTATCATCCCCATTAAAAATGAAAATATCTCTAGTAGCTACACTTCCCTTCCCTCTATCATCCCCATTAAAAATAAAAATAATGGCAGATATTTAAGAGTCACAATGTATGATTGAAAAAGAAACTCAATTTTGAATGTACAGCAATGTTTAGTTTAGTTTAGTTTAATCGTTGGATCAACATCACGGCACACTGGTTTAACTCATAAGTGCTCCGTTTTCCTCCTAACTCAAACCTGAGTTTGGAGAAACTCAGCTCAATGCACGAACTCCGTTGCATCGGCGAGGATCCTGAAATACTTTGGGTAGATTTTTAACTCGAAATTTTGCCCGGGCAGCATCGTTAGGCTACTCTTTTTCGATTTCCAACTGCCAAGGGATTTTTTACGTGCGCAACAATACACACGGGCGTCCGATCTCACTACCCAGAGACCAGGGGAAATTTTATTACTGGAAGTCCAGGTGGATTTTTTATATAAATCCCGGTCCTCACCAGGGCCTGAACCCGGGATCTCCAGCACTCGAGGCGGACACCATACCTTGAGACCACTCAGACCCCCATACAGCATTGTTGAAAAGATATAGTGATTGCGATATGTATATATGCTAGAATTATCTTCTTCCTTTGCTGCCAGTGAGAAACACACCACTGTGTGGCAAACACAGTGCAGTGGACCGAGTATCCACTGGCTTAAGTGGACAACTGTGCAGCTAGGCAGAGTAGAGCGTAACTTGTTATGACAATTGGAAATTGCTGTCAGATACTTTCTGCTGCCAATATCTTGGACTGCCAGAGTAACTAACAATGATTTCCTGTTGAAGGATAATGAAAGTAGAACATTATAACATATTATAAGAAAGATGAACACTGTTCTTTGGTCATCTGATGAGAAAAGAAGCATTGGAAAATATTGTGATAACTTGAAAGATCAGTGGTAGAAAACGCAGAGAAAAACTGAAAGAAATTATGCTAGATGGTCTATGACTGTGGTATTAAGGAATGTCATCAATAGATTTGATCTGGAACACCAACTATACAGATCTATGGAGATACCTGGAAGGCTACACCAGTTTCAGGGCTTATGACGATGAGAGTAACCTTGTATTCAAAAGTGTATCTCCTTCATGAATTCAAACACAGAAGCCATCAACAATATATTGCACGATTTTTTGCCTGGCATATTTCACTGCATCTCTCAGGTGCAAAATGTTGATTATATATCATATGAAATTAATAAATTAATAATACTTTGGCTGAAATACTAAGTACATAATCACTGATATTGTTCAGTTGTGGAGTATGCTATTCCCATGGTAGTCTAGTCTACGATTTAAAAGGAAGTCCTTCTGCTTGCATAGCAACAGCTGGAATTGCCTAATTGATAATGATTCAATACATTTGAGCTATTTATTTTTATTTGTGAAATACAGTATGCAAAATGTGTTTCCTTGATTAACTCTATGATTGCTATTAAGCAAATGTTCTGTGATGTCCGACTTCGACATTTTATGACCTATTGACTGCACAGAGATTCCTGAAGATTGATTAATTCTCTTTTCCACGCACATGGGTCTATGTGCAGTTACTCGATTTGCTAGTTGTCTTTCTGTGCAACTATTTTAAGTTGCTTGGCACTCGTGCTGGAATTGATAAATGCAGTTTGATTTGGTGTACGGAGACAATCATTCTTTTACAAATGGAGTTGGTATCAAGGTGGTTTTATGTCTGATCATAGGTTCAGCAGTAAAGAATGTGTGGTTTACTGCTGTTTTAAGTCGATCCTGAATTGATTTCATAACATTATATTCTTTTAGGACCAAGGTTAGGCCACTTGCAGGCCGGCTCTGTGGCGAAGGGGTACAGTTGCAGTTCGCAATCACAAACTGCGTTCAAAATACAGCTGCGGGCAGTTTGCCAGCAGACCGCCTTTTGTTGGTTTTCATACAATGGTATGAGTGCCAGTCGTTCAGAAAGCAATGGCAAACTCAATCAATCAATCAGGTGCCATCTCCACAATGAAGGTTGGCTGCAATGGATATCCAACACTGTCTCTCACCTTGACTATAAATTCTGTCAGGCTGATGTTCGTCCATCTCTTGATGTTATCTTCCCACTTGTATTGTTGTCTACCTCTCACCTGCTTGCCCTCAACATTGCCTTCCAGTATGGTTTTTATAAGAGTATCATGTCTTTAATGTGGCCAAAATATTTCACTTGCCTCCTCTTTATTTCTTTCATCAACTCTCTCTTCATTCCCAGTTTTTCTAGAACCTCTGCATTTGATTGTTTTTGTTTCCATAAATAGTGACATATTCGTCTGTATATCCACATCTCCAGGGCTTCTATGTGACTTTCTATTTGCTTGTTCAATGTTCAGGCTTCCCCGTCATACAGTAGCATTGAATCTATGTAGCATTTGACAATTCTCATGTTTAATGCGTTATTAATCTCTCTAGCTGTCAATACTGATTTCATGCTGTTGAAAGCATTTTTGGCCATTCCTATTCTCTTTTTGATATCTATGTCACTTCTGCCATCATCTGTTACTATATGTCCAAGATAGGAGAAACTTGTTACTTGTTCTAGTATCTGCCCGTTTACTGTGATGTTTATTGATGGCCTTTCCCTTTCACTGCTAATTATCATAGTTTTTTTTTTTTAATTTTAATATCTAAGCCACATTCTGCACTGTGCCTGTTTACTTGTTCCACTAGGTCTTGTAACTCTTGCTTACTTTCTGCTAGTAACACAGTATGGTCAGCATACCTAAGATTGTTTATAATTCTTCCATTCATGTTAAGTCCAGGCATTTCAACTTGTTTAAACATTCTTTCTGTGTATATGTTGAAGAGGCTTGTACACATCCCTGTCGTACTCCTCTTTTTATCTCTATAGGCGACGAATAGTTATTTCCGCATCTAATACACGACACTTGTTCCCAGTACAAGTTACTAATGAGGCTGATGTCCTTTCCGTCTACTCCTATATCTTGAAGGCACGTAATTATTCGTTCATGTTGTACTCTATCAAAAGCTTTCTTGTAGTCTATAAAACAAACATATATACTTTTTTTGAACTTCTAAATATTTTTCAATTAATATCTTCAAACAGATAATTGCTTCTCTTGTGCCACTGTTTTTGCGGAACCCAAATTGTTCTTCAGCTACTTCCTCATCTATTTTATGTTGAATTCTTTCTTGTATGGCAAACTACAGAACGTAAACTTGCCAAGAAATCAGTCAAAACATTATGGGGATGACTGCGATGTCCTGTAAAGGATATGCAACTAACTTTTTATGGCTGGGTCAGGGGATTGTTGATGTTGCAGAAGACATGAGTGCAGTCAGCATAGCTTATCGTTTGGTGTACATACTCAGAAACCACATGTTTATATACTTCATTTGTGAGAGTCATTTTCGGGTCACGCTTATAGTAATTTGTATCTCATTGCTTCTGATGTAAAGTTGAAAATGCCACCACATATCAACACACAGATAAGCAGAAGTGACCCGAAGAAATACTGGACTGGAATATGAGCTGTAATAATAGTTTGTAAAAACTGTCCTGAAGCAGTTTTTCTGCGGTGGGTCTGTGATGTTATAAGGCGATTATAGTTTGTAGACCTGAATGCAGGGAAGAACAAGTGGCCGGTCTTCCCTCACTTAGTGAGATGATGAGTGCAGGCATGGACCCGTGGTCTGACCACACTCATGACATGATCAGTGCAGCTCCCTATCACCTTCATTAACAAGTCAGCTAACGTGAACTCGTGATTTACTTAATGTGGATGTGTAGAGTCTCTATCACTGGAGCCACTCAAGAGAACAGTAATTTGGGGTGATATTTTTTAGTCACTCTAAGTGAACAATAATTTGGGGTGATTATTTTATTTAGCCACTCTTAGTGGCACACTGGATACTAATAGGTACTTGCTTCAGGTTCATCAGGGTCCTTACTCCATTCCCAGCTGGTGGCCCTGGTAGCGGGCTGCATCACTGCGAGAGGGTGGGAATTGAACCTGGAAGGCAAAGCTGAGTGATCCAGAAACGCAGTGCAGAAGTTGAGAGTATATCCTTCATAAGTGCTCCAGTTTTCTTGGACAGGTCACACACAGAGAATCTCAGCACCTTGCTGGTGCTACGGAATTGTGCAATGTGCACAACTCCATAGCACCAGCAAGGATCCATAGAAAAACATATTACTACCATAACAAAGCTTAGCTCTTATGGAAAAGCAACATCAGTAGGTTATTAATGTGTGTCAGAGACAATAAGCAATGAAAACCTTGATGCTATTTATAGTTGTGTGTTAATGATACATTGATAGATAGTTATTTTTCATGAAAATGCAGTAAGGTAGATAATAAGAGAGAAGTATCTATAATGGAGCACACTAGACAACAAAAACATTGAAGTAATTTTAGACACTACTACTTCATCTACCAGCCCAGACTTGATCCCAGTTGTGGATATACATCGCTGTCATCTTCATGAGATGTCAGGTCTTAAACATGACTGAGCTACTATATAACAGTAAATGGTGCTACTAGTTTTGTGTTAGTGCCAAACATTGGATGGTGTTCACCAAGCCTGACACCCCACATTGTGCCAATGGCTTTGGGCGGAGGAGCACAATTGGGAGGGTACAAGCTTTATCCAGGTGCGAGGAAACACAACCTAAATACTAAATGTCACGGCAGGGCAGACCAGGCAGACAGTTAGATTATTGCTTTGCTGTTACGACAGTTTCTGCTTTTCCAAATGTATTGGTGTATTAGTGTTATCTTTCCTCTCCAATAAACTATGCAGGCTGGGAGAAGGATCATATTGCAACGGCAACACATGGTCTGTACAATTCAGCCCAGGCTTTGTGCTATGGAGAGGTCTACCTCCATCCCTGGTCTTAACTGGTCATCTTCTTGACATGGGATCCTGTAGGTATACCAATAAGTAGCAAAGACAGTCAGCAAGAACCTCTCACACTGGAGCGTTACAGTGATTGTTTATCATAGGGATGTTTGACATCTCTGTTCCTGCATGTGAATTATAATCGTCACTTGGTTCATCAGACTCAATTCTGTACAAGACAAATACACACATCTACTTTCTTTCACATGCATAGCTGTGCGTGCACCCACACACACTCACACATACATTCTTGCACTGGCACATGCACACAAACACAACACAATGTTTAAGTACAGATTCTATCAGAAATATGCCTGATGATTATTAATGAGTTGGATGAGAGGAGATGCATTTCCTGTCTTTCTTCAACCTCGGAGGAACATCTGACTTCTGAAGTATCATTTTCTAGTACTTTCTAGTAGTGTAGAGTTGTTGATCTATTCAGAAATTGTAGCCATCAGTATTCAACATTCCAGTTTTGTACATGTATAAATGCAGTCTGAGCATCCAACATTCCAGTAGTGTAGAACAAATGACGCAGTTCTAGAATATAGCCTACAACTTCATCAGCATTCAACATTCCAGTTTTGTAAATGTATAAATGCATTCTGAGCATCCAACATTCCAGTAGTGTAGAACAAATGATGCAGTTTTAGAGTATAGCCTACAAAGTCATCAGTATTCAACTTGACAGTACTGTAGAATGAATGACTCTCTCTGAGATTGTAGCCGGAATCCAGCTGGTAGCCAGCATTCAACATTCCAGCAGTGTAGAATGTGGCCTACAACTTGAGCATTGTTCCTGTAGCCTATAGAACATTGCCCACAGTTTCAGTAGCATGATCACGTTTGTGATCTATAACATATTCCACGATGTTAAATGTTAACCCCATAAACCTTGAACATTGCCAACAGTTTTAGTAGCATTATCACGTTTGTGATTTGTAAGCTATTCTACGATGTAAACATAAACCTTGAACATTTCTGACCTTCCAGCATGCAAACAACTCGGGCAGTATGACTCGTTTCCAGCAGACTGTGGCAACCTACTTCCGTTACTCTCTGATGGATCTGCTTAACAAGATGGTGGCTGGCACACCTCACTTTGTCCGGTGGGTTACACCAAATTTATACCTGTAGTTATTCAATTTTGACAGCGGTTCTTAATCTGGAGTCCTAGGTTCTAGAGAAGTGTTGTTGATGGTGGGGCATACAGGTGTTTGTCTCTGCAGGTTGGCAGGTAGGCCATGTAGAGGTCCTAGACAAGATGGAAATGAAAAGAGAATTGAGGAAAGACATTAATAAGAGACAAATCAAAAATTTGGATCTCATTAAATGACATGACACATATCAGCCATAGTCCCAAGAGGGCAAACATGAGCATGCAGTGATGAAAACGGCAAGGTAATATTTAGATCTGGATGAACAGTTTATCAGAATATACCATAAGACAGAGAGTGTTCCAGATCTCTTGTAGCCAACCTTCATTGTGGAGATGGCTCTTGATTGATTGAGTCCATTACTAACTTAAGATTTTGAAAGTTGAAACTGTTGTTGGCATAGACTTTATTAATAGCATTAACTCTTTGCCTGTTTTCTGTTTGACCACAATCAGATGTTTGAAGCCAAATGACCTGAAGGAGCCTGGAAACTTTCATGAAGGCAGGATCATAACACAGCTACGCTACACGGGTGTCCTAGAAACTACACGTATTCGTCGTCAGGGTTACTCACACCGGATTGCTTTCTCCGAGTTCTTAAAGAGGTAATGCTCAGTTAGAGTGTTGAAGTATTATATAGAACTCATACTTATGTATGTTTATGAAACATGGACAATGTGGGAACGGATGGTGCCTTGTCAGTTTCCAAAGGGATTCCCTATCAGTACTGTCAAAGGCCGTTTCATAATCCACAGATCAAATATAAAGTGGTGGATTCAGTCAAAGGCCTTTTCATAATCCACAGATCAAATATAAAGTGGTGGATTCAGTCAAAGGCCTTTTCATAATCCACAGATCAAATATAAAGTGGTGGATTCAGTCAAAGGCCTTTTCATAATCCACAGATCAAATATAAAGTGGTGGATTCAGTCAAAGGCCTTTTCATAATCCACAGATCAAATATAAAGTGGTGGATTCAGTCAAGGGCCTTTTCATAATCCACAGATCAAATATAAAGTGGTGGATTCAGTCAAGGGCCTTTTCATAATCCACAGATCAAATATAAAGTGGTGGATTCAGTCAAGGGCCTTTTCATAATCCACAGATCAAATATAAAGTGGTGGATTCAGTCAAGGCCTTTTCATAATCCACAGATCAAATATAAAGTGGTGGATTCAGTCAAGGGCCTTTTCATAATCCACAGATCAAATATCAAATGCTGGATTCAGTTCAATACTTTGCTCTGTTAGTATGTGTAATCTGACTATCTGGTCAGTACAGGATGTGTTTGGTTGGTGACTTGCCTTTTCATCCCTTAGTTGTTTGGGATTGGCATCTCTTAATCTCTTCCAGAAAGATCCTGCTGAATATTTTCCCAGGATCTGAAAACAACAATTGTAAGGTCACCATGGTATAATGAGATGGGGTGATGAGTTTCCTTCCTCACAACCTTTCCTTTTCAGACAATCGCCGCTAAATTCTGAAAATGATCCCATGGACATTATAGAGACAGGGTTGCCTCTAGATCTGTAGTGTTCAGAAGAAAGAATACTACCACTGATATGGATTGAACCTAAACCACTGGCCTGGGGAGCAAGCAAAGCAACCACTATGGCACTGAGTCTCCATGAAATGAATAATTTATTATAACTTTGTTCAGAGTTCTTTTTTTCGTTCATTTGAAATTGTTCTGTATCTGCGATCCTGTCTCTTGTATGAACTTCACTGTCCTTATTAGTTCACTCACTGGTCTACAGTATTTATCTTCCACTGTTGTTTCTCTAGGCCAGAAGGTTTGCTTAGATATGATGTATTGTTCAGAGTGGCTCATTGACCCGGTTCAAATCACAGTGTGGACTTTTACAAACTGAGCCCAAGAATGCTATAATAAAGGAACCTTTTCTACATCTTGAGGCATAGTGAGTCTTTGATGTTAGCCTCTTATTTGTATGGACTATTCAGCTCTCAATGGACAATAATAAGTGATGTTGTGAATGACTCTGTTCTATTCCTCAAGGTTTATTGGATATGTGGTACTAGCTCCATATTTTTTATAGACCAACACTCATTGGTGATCAAGAATCACATATCCCCCCTAATTCTGAGGTAGTGAATCAGACATCTAACCATCTAACCATCTCAGACAATGGCCAAAAAAAAAACTAGTCGGACCTGTTTCACATATTAAATAACTGGCACAGGTAAAAAATAGCGTGCTGTTTAATCTAAATTCACATTTATAAACCTACCCACAACAAATAAATTACAGCATGTGTGATTCTGATACACACACACATGTGCACGCTTGCTGGTCTTGCTTGCCTTATCTTTGTGTGATCTGAATGTGCACACTTGCTGGTCTTGCTTGCCTTATCTTTGTGGATCTGAATGTGCACACTTGCTGGTCTTGCTTGCCTTATCTTTGTGTGATCTGAATGTGCACACTTGCTGGTCTTGCTTGCCTTATCTTTGTGTGATCTGAATGTGCACACTTGCTGGTCTTGCTTGCCTTATCTTTGTGTGATCTGAATGTGCACACTTGCTGGTCTTGCTTGCCTTATCTTTGTGTGATCTGAATGTGCACACTTGCTGGTCTTGCTTGCCTTATCTTTGTGTGATCTGAATGTGCACACTTGCTGGTCTTGCTTGCCTTATCTTTGTGTGATCTGAATGTGCACACTTGCTGGTCTTGCTTGCCTTATCTTTGTGTGATCTGAATGTGCACACTTGCTGGTCTTGCTTGCCTTATCTTTGTGTGATCTGAATGTGCACACTTGTGGTCTTGCTTGCCTTATCTTTGTGTGATCTGAATGTGCACACTTGCTGGTCTTGCGTGCCTTATCTTTGTGTGATCTGAATGTGCACACTTGCTGGTCTTGCTTGCCTTATCTTTGTGTGATCTGAATGTGCACACTTGCTGGTCTTGCTTGCCTTATCTTTGTGTGATCTGAATGTGCACACCTTGCTGGTCTTGCTTGCCTTATCTTTGTGTGATCTGAATGTGCACACTTGCTGGTCTTGCTTGCCTTATCTTTGTGTGATCTGAATGTGCACACTTGCTGGTCTTGCTTGCCTTATCTTTGTGTGATCTGAATGTGCACACTTGCTGGTCTTGCTTGCCTTATCTTTGTGTGATCTGAATGGCACACTTGCTGGTCTTGCTTGCCTTATCTTTGTGTGATCTGAATGTGCACACTTGCTGGTCTTGCTTGCCTTATCTTTGTGTGATCTGAATGTGCACACTTGCTGGTCTGCTTGCCTTATCTGTGTGTGATTCAAGGGCAAGACGGCGTTTACCTGCAAAGCGTTGTGGAACGTAATGAGCACGGCAAGGCACGTAGAGCGCCCTGGTCATCCACTGCACCTGTATTCGTCTCCAATCGTCTCGACTTGTCTTGCCACTGGACTCAGATGGGACTCAGGCGAGAGAGTGAGGTCGACGAATTGCGCAACTCTTCCTCACTTTAATCCAAGTCACCGCGCCAAGTCATTCTTCATCCAACGTCACATATCACCTTCAAGCCCTGTTGGTGATGGGCGAGCGGCAAAGCGGCAGGCGTGGGTACGCTGGCAGCCGTAGTCGCAGACCTGCACACAGGCGGCTCAGGCCATATGGTCGTCTTCTACTGACCGGAGCAGCAGTGGGATTCGGCAGCCCCCTGAGCGAACTGAGCAGCCCTCTATAGGAAACACACTGCTCACCTCCATAGCATGAGGAAGGGGCTAGAAAAGGTGCCCTAAACATTGTCTGCTTCATCACTACCTAACCAGTAGCCGCGGTTGGTGGGTACCCTAAACTGCGGTCGACATACAAAGAAAGATAAAACAAGCAAAGCTAAAAGAGTAAACCATATTCCCTTAACAATTGGAACTTGGAATGTACGCACCCTACTGACAGAGACGGCGCGTCGGGTCCAGAGAGACGAACAGCACTGATTGGGAGAGAGCTCGGCAGGTACAACATCGACATTGCAGCCTTGAGCGAGACACGACTTGCAGAAGAATGGCCAAATCTGTGAAATTGGTGCGGCTACACATTTTTCTGGAGTGGAAGGAAAAGCGAGGAAAGACGCCAATCCGGTGTGGATTTGCCATTAAGTGGCCCCTGGTCGGCAAATTAGCTGGTTTTCCCAAAAGGGTGTAAACGACAGGCTCATGACCATGAAGTTCCCTCTGCTGAATGGAAGGAAGCACGAACCCAGTGAGTGTCTACGCACCAACTATGACCAACGAGATGATGTCAAGAATAATTCTATGAGGCCCTGACAATGTATTAACATCTTTTCCCAAAGGAGACAAACTTATACCTTGGGGATTTCAATGCCAGGGGGCAGGACACCACCTCTTGGATGGCATTATTGGAAAGCATGGATTTTGGAAAATTGTAACAGCAATGGACTCCGCCTCCTTCAGACTTGTGCCGAACATGATCTCCTGATTACGAACACAATTTTCCGTCTCCCCATGAGAAATAGGACATCGTGGATGCACCCTCGCTCGAAACACTGGCACCTCATTGACTATGTCATCGTCAGGAGGAGTGACAGACAAGACGTTCGAGTGACAAAATCCATGGGGGCGCCGAATTTTGGACAGACCATCGTCTCAGTCTCAAAAATGAACACCCACATCGGGCCCACCACGGCGTCCTCAAGGGGCGAAAATGCAAAACAAAGCTAAATCCCACCCCCTAAACAGCAAGAAAAAGGGAGCAGTCGTTTTAAAATAGCTGAAGACCGCCTCAAGCCAATGCTGAAGCAAACAGGATACAGAAACAGAATGGAGAGCCCCAAAGGACACGAATTTTTCAACACTGCTATGGAAATCCCGGGGCCAGCCCCCCCAAAGCATAAAGACTGGTTTGATGAAAATTCCGAAGACATCAACCAATTTCTGGCCGAGAAACATCTTTTCCTCAAGGCACATTTGAATGACCCAAAATCAACATCAAAAAAAGATGCTTTCAAGAACATTCAGAGAGTAGTGCAGCAGAAACTTCGGCACATGCGGGACTCCTGGTGAGCAGCAAAGCTGATGAAATTCAGGGCTTTGTGACAGACACGATATGAAAAACTTCTACGACCCTGAAAGCGGTTATGGTCCCTTATCACCAGCATAGTTTCCCCCCCTCAGTGCAGAGGGGAACATTGGTCACCGATAAGAAAGAAATCCCCAAAGTGGGCAGAGCATTTCAGCAAAATCTTAAATGCAACTTCCTTCTTTTTGATGAAACCATCAATTGCCTTCCCAAGTTCCCACCAATGAGACTCTTGATGACCGCCAACCATAGTGGAAGTAAACAAAGCCATCCAGCAACTCTCCAGCGGCAAGGCACCTGGTCCTGACTCCATCCCAGCAGAGATATACAAGGCAGGTGGGCCGGTCCTAACAGAGCAGCTTCACCAAGTCTTCACAAACATATGGATGAACGAGACCATGCCACAAGATTTTAAGGACGCGTCAATAGTCCACCTTTACAAACGTAAAGGAAACCGCCAATCCTGTGACAACCACCGAGGCATCCTCCTTGCTTTCAATTGCAGGGAAGATACTCGCCAGAATTCTTCTCAATCGCCTCACAGCCCATCTCGATCAAGGTCTTCTTCCTGAGAGTCAATGTGGCTTCAGAAAAGAACGTGGAACTGTTGACATGATTTTCGCTGCAAGGCAGCTGCAAGAGAAATGTCAGGAACAGAACTGCGAAATGTTCTCCACTTTCATTGACCTTACCAAGGCTTTTGATACAGTCAGCAGAGAAGGACTGTGGAAGATTATGGCAAAATATGGCTGTCCACGAAAGTTTGTCCAAATAGTGCGGCTATTTCATGACGGCATGCAGGCAAGAGTACAGGAAAATGGTGAGCTGTCTGAACCCTTTCCTGTCACCAATGGAGTGAAGCAAGGATGTGTCCTGGCACCAACACTGTTCAGCCTCATGTTTTCAGCCATGTTGATGAATGCCTTCGAGAACGACGACATTGGAATAGACATCAACTACCGTATGGATGGAAAGTTATTCAATCTCAGAAGGCTGAAAGCTAAAACCAAAATTAACAGCTGGCACCGTCAGAGAGCTCCTGTTTGCTGATGATTGCGCTCTATACGCCAACTCAGAGGCGGACATGCAACATAATGTTTCAGCTTTCTCACATGCCTGTGCCAACTTTGGGCTCAATATCAACTTGGAGAAGACTGTAGTTATGTACCAGCCAGCTCCAGGGAATAATCACACTGTGCCGAATATCAAAGTGAATGATCATAGACTAAGTGTTGTGGACAAATTTACCTATCTTGGCAGCACCGTGTCACAAGCTGCCACAATCGATGACGAAGTGAATGCAAGAATCTCCAAGGCCAGTGCAGCCTTTGGCAGACTGTACAAGAATGTATGGGACAGAACTGGAATAAGCCTGCAAACAAAGCTAAAAGTCTACAAAGCAGTTGTATTATCCACACTGCTATATGCTTGTGAAACCTGGACTGTTTATCAGCGACACGCTAGGAAATTAAACCACTTCCACACAGTCTGCCTAAGGAAGCTACTGAAGATTAAATGGCAAGACAAGATTCCAGACACTGAAGTCCTAGAAAGAGCATCCATGCCCAGTATCCACACTCTACTGATGAAGAATCAGATTCGCTGGGCTGGTCACTTGACTCGCATGCCAGATCACAGGCTCCCTAAACGAATTTTTTACAGCGAACTGCGTTGTGGTAAACGCTCCCAAGGTGGCCAGAGGAAACGTTTTAAAGACACTCTGAAAATTTCACTGAATGCTTTTGGAATTCATCATGACACCTGGGAGGCTGCAGCCAGAGACCGAAATTCGTGGCGTGCATCATTGCGCAAGGTGCAGTCATATGTGAGGCAACCAGGACTGCAAGAGCTGTGAAGAAAAGGCAGGACAGAAAAACCACTGCAGGAAATCCTCCTCCAGAGACGTCAAGCATTCTTTGTCCACATTGTCAAAGAACATTTCGAGCCAAAATAGGCCTTATCAGCCATCTTAGAACCCAGGCTCCACACCTTCAACCCCACTGGATGAAATGAATGGTCATCATCATTCTTGATGGACAAACAACAACATCTGGTGTGATATGAATGGCACACTTGCTGGTCTTTTTTTTCCTTATCTTTTGTGTGATTTTTAAAGTGCACATTGCTGGTCTTGCTTGGGTTTTCTTTGTGTGATTTTGAATGTGCACACTTGCTGGGCTTGCTTCCTTATTTTGTTTGATCTGAATGTAAAACTGCTGGTCTTGCTGCCTTATCTTTGTGTGATTTTGAATGTGCACCCAAAGCTGGTCTTGCTTGCCTTAAACTTTGTGTGATCGAATGTGCACACTTGCTGGTCTTTCTTTCCTTTTTTGGTGATTTTGAATGTGCACACTTGCTGGTCTTGCTTGCCTTATCTTTGTGGATCTTTTTCTTTTCTTCTGCGATCATCCCGGAAAAATTGTTTTTTTTTTTTTTTTTTTTTTTTTTTCGGATGTGATTGCGTTGTGCCTGTTTACAGCAGAGCTGCGTTCTTGCGCCGTTAGGCCGACACATCCGACTTCTGCGGGCATTTGTTGACCGGGTTAACCTTCCCGGGGGTTTCTTAGGACGTTTGACTCTCACTGTTGTGGTGTTATCCCCCATCCCAGCTGGTCCATATAGAACAGCCAAAGATCCTGGTCAGCCCTCAAGGGAAGGCAGGGGCAGACCATGGGCATTCCCCGCCATCCAAGGAGGCTTCCATACTTGCAGAGCCGATACATAGCGCTCTGGTACTGGGCTCACCCAAGGAATCGTCACGTCCTGCACATGGCTGCTTAGCCTCACTTCCGTATATTGGGCCTTCCGTTCACCATAGGCTGTTCTTCCGGAAACCAGAAGTATGCAGTCTGCAGATGACATCCACACAGTGAGCTTTCGATTCGGACTTTCCATGTAATGGATTTGCTATCCAAGCAATATTCCATTTCGTGCCACTAGGACACTTTTCCACCTTTTATGAAGCCCACACAGCGAGCTTTCGATTTGGACTTTCCACATAATGGATTTGCTATCCAAGCAATATTCCATTTCATGCCTCTGGGTCTTCATGCACCTTTAAATGTCAACCTGTATGTAGTTAAAGTAAGCTGCGGTCAACTTGAGCTTGTTGATATCTCCATAGAGCTTGTCCTCAAATGAAGCAGGTGTGGGCCAAAATATCTTTCTCTGTTCTGCATACGTTGGGCAATCCTGCAGCAAATGTTTTGCTGTCATTTTTCCAGTTCTACAATTACATTCATCGGTATCTCCTATCTTTAGTTTATTGAACAAGTGGTATTTCAGCCTGTTATGTCCTGTGCGGAGTCTGAAGATTGCTACTTGTTCTCTTCGGTCGAGTTTGTAATATGCATCATCCTTCTGATGGCCTGGATGCTCTGATTCCCATTTGGTTCTATAAGTGCTTTTTATCAACCTCTTTGCCTCATTATAGGTTATGTCTATGTCAGGCTGTGGTAGTCGTCCGCCCTCTTTTGCCAGTCTGTCAGCCTCTTCGTTTCCAGGTATACTGCAATGTGATGGGATCCACTGTATTACAACTTTTTTGGATTTCTGGCATAGACCATGGAGTGCTGCTCTTAGGTCAGTTAGTTCTGTGCTGTTATTGCTCTTCAGTATTGAGACAGCTGACTTTGCATCTGTGAAGATAGCTATTTGCTTCTCTTTATTTTCCTCCATCAGGAGCATTTCTGCTGCAGTTTTCAGAGCCTCTACCTCCGCTTTGAAGTTACTTGAAAATTTTCCAGTTGCCATTGAATGTGTTTTTTTCACTCCATTTTTTAAATTTAGGAGAATTCCTCCTCCTCCATTCTCTACTGAATTTTTGGCTGATCCATCTGTATATGCATGGGTCCAATTGCTGCTTGGGTAATGTTCTTTTATGTAGTTTAGGGTTATTTCTCTTCTTTCTGTTTCATGCTGAGTGTTCTTTTTCTCAATACCAGGAATGTTTTCTATCATCTCAGGCAGTTGCTGCTGTCTCCAAGCTGGGAACTTGTGTGCATTGTGTATGGGCTTGACTGTTGATATGTTAAGTATAGGATCTGCCCTAATCCTTCGTTTTGCAGTTTCTACAAAGTTGCTACGCTTCAGTCTTCCCTTTCCAAAACCATTAAATCTGTTGTACATAGGGTGGTCTGTCAATCTTCTAAATTTTTCTGCTTGTTGCTGGGCTCTGCTATCTCTTCTATCCTGCATTGGTTGTAAACAAGTGATCTTTTCTAGTTCATTAATAGGCGTTGTCTTCAGGCTTCCAGTTATGATTCGCATTCCTTGGTTTTGGACTCTACTTATTTTGTTAAAGTTTGACTTAGCTGCTGTTGCCCAAGCTGCAATGCCATATTCCAGTACTGGCCTCACCCGTCCAGTATATAACTTCTTGAGAACTTTCTCATCTGCTCCCCACGTTGTACCAGCAAGCTTTTTCATGATTGCCATTCTCTGCCTTGCTCTTGTTCGATTTTTCTCAACCTGTGTCTTCCATGTCAGGCGACGATCAAAGGTGACTCCTAGATAGTTTGGATTTTCTTCATGGCGCAATATTTTTCCATTCAATACCAGCTTAGGTTGCTGAGTTTTATTTGAGAGGGAGAACACTGTGCATGTTGTTTTCTCCTCACTTATCTTCACTAGCCATGATTTTGACCAGTCCTCTAGCGCTAATAGGGCTTGCTGTATTCTGCTGTTAGCTGTACTAATATATTCTTCAGATGTCCATATGGCTAGGTCATCTGCAAAGGAGGATGTGTGTACTCTGGCTGGAAAATTTTCTGTGATGTCAGTTTATATATGCTAGGAATAATGTTGGTGAAAGAACTCCTCCTTGGGGGACACCTTGCTCCAACAGCATCATTTTGCTTGGTTTGTCCTTGTACTTTTGTCCTGGCAGTTCTGTTCTCAAGGTAGTGGCTGATCCATTTGTACATTTTCCACAAACATGCATTTTTTGCAGTTTTACTTTCAGTCCTTCCTTCCATACTTTATCAAATGCTTTTTCTAAATCTATCCAGACCTGCTAGTGTGTGCTTTTTCTCTTGGAAGGCATCCTCTATTTCCTGAGCTATATAGGTTATTTGATCTTCAGTGGATCTGTACTTTCTGAATCCTGCTTGGTGAGGTGTTAAGAGTTGGTTTTCTTCCAGATGCCATGTTAGCCTGCCATTGATAATGCGTTCCATTAATTTTCCTACACAGCTAAGAAGACTGATAGGTCGATAGCCATTTGGTTCTTCCAGGTCTTTTCCTTTCTTTGGGACTGGTATTAGTATAGCTTCCTTCCATGCCTGTGGGACTATTCCCTCTTCCAGCTGTAATTTAGGACTGCTAGTAGTTTCTTTTTTGCCTTAGTGCCTAGTCCTATTAGCATTTCATTTGTGATTCCATCCTTTCCTGGTGATGTCTTCTTTTTTAGGGTATTCATTGCCTGTTCCATTTCTTCCATTGTTAGATTTGCCATCATATATTCTGCTGCTGTCTCTGTATATCTATGATGTATCTGTTTATCTTTGATTGCTTTCTTCTGTTCGGCTGTAATATCAATGTGGTTTGCACTGGCATAGTGTTCCATTAGTGCATTTGCAGCCTTTTTTCCTGTAAGCAAGGCATTTCCTTGTTTAATTGTTATTTGTTTGTTTCTAGGTCCTTCATTGTTCATGGCTTTCACTAGTTTCCATAGTTTGTTTCCATCCCTGTCAAAATTCAGGTTTTCTGTTTTTTTCCTCCAACAATCTCTTGTTGTTTGATTTACTGTTCTTTTATATTTTGCTGAGATGGCTTTGAGAGAGATGTTCGCTTCAGTTGTTTGTTCTCTCTCTGCGGTCTTCCTAGCATCTTCAACTTTGTCCTCCAAAATTTGTAGTTCTTCAGTCCAGTATGGTTTGTAATTTTTCCTCGCTCCTCTTGGAATAGACTCAGTGGCCGCCTGTATTATTGCTCTGTTTAGACTTTCCACCATTTGCTTCATGTTGCCATATCGTGTATTTATGTTTTCACAATATTTGTCTGTTAGTATGGCAAATCTGTCCCAATCTGCTCGTTTGTAATTCCAACGGGGCAAAGGCTTTTGCTCCTGTGGAACATACTCCATATTTATTACAAGCTTGATTGGTCTGTGGTCACTACCTGCTAATTGGTCAAGCACATGGCGATCGATTTTGTGGAGGATGTCTCCTGTGCAGAAAGCTAAGTCTGGAGTAGAAGTGGTAATCCATCTTCTGGAGTAGAAGCTCGGTGTGTCATCCGCTTTGTTGAGTAGATGGAGATTTGAGTCTATTTCCCAGTCCTCCACTTCATCTCCTCTTTTGTCAGTATCTGGGTATCCCCATCTTTCTGAACGGCTATTAAAGTCTCCGACAACAATGCAATTTGTGTCAGTTATTTCCATGTTTGAGAGTGTAAGATCCTTATCTGCCGGGCTATACAGATTGTAAATTCTTATTTTCACGTCCTTTATCATTATATCAACACCTATAATTTCCGTTTGGTTGTCAGAGATCACAGATACTTCGCTGCAAGGTATTGTATTTCGTGTAAGTATTAGAACTCCTCCTTTGTGTCCTTCGCGGTCGAAACGTGTGGCCTGATATCCTCTGACTGAAAATGTGCGATTGGCGTTGAGGTGTGTCTCTTGAATGCATGCCACATCTATTCTATCTTTATGAAGACGCTGTGTTAGGGAGGCTTTCTTGTTATAAACTCCTTCTGCATTCCATTGTAGTATGTTGAGTGTCCGGGTGTTTGGTCAATAGCTCTTTAACCTACTTCTCTGTGCCTTGACTCCACAGCACAGGGGAAGGTGACCACCAGTAGTCATGGGTGGACCCCCTCGAGGCAGGGGGCTCGGCACTATCACCGCCTGATGGGACTTCACGGGATTAGCACCATAACGATTAATTTTCATCTGTGGCATCATGAAATGATAAAGTTACGTTGCACTTCTTTGTCAAGCCTGTGGCTCAGTACATCCGATTTCGACAAGCATTTGTTCGGGATGCTTTCCCTAGCCTTTGACTGTCCCCAGTCTACCTACAAGGCAGCAGGTTTGTGCGTCACTTCGTCTGGTCCCTCTCCCTTGACCTGTCCGACATGGGTGACCCTACCAGTAGCTGTGCTACCGTCGGCATAGCTCTTGGGGTCATTGGAACGCTCAAGCCCCTCTACCTCGTCAAGGTGGACGCACGGCAGAGGGGTTTGTGTGATCTGAATGTGCAACACTTGCTGGTCTTGCTTGCCTTATCTTTGTGTGATCTGAATGTGCAACTTGCTGGTCTTGCTTGCCTTATCTTTGTGTGATCTGAATGTGCAACACTTGCTGGTCTTGCTTGCCTTATCTTTGTGTGATCTGAATGTGCACACTTGCTGGCTTGCTTGCCTTTTCTTTGTGTGATCTGAATGTGCACACTTGCTGGTCTTGCTTGCCTTATCTTTGTGTGATCTGAATGTGCACACTTGCTGGTCTTGCTTGCCTTATCTTGTGTGATCTGAATGTGCACACTTGCTGGTCCCTTTCTTGCCTTATCTTTGTGTGATCGGGAAAGTGCACACTTGCTGGTCTTGCTGGTCTTGCTGGTCTTGCTTGCCCTTTTTTTGTGTGTCTGAATGTGCACACTTGCTGGTCTTGCTTGCCTTATCTTTGTGTGATCTGAATGTGCACACTTGCTGGTCTTGCTTGCCTTATCTTTGTGTGATCTGAATGTGCACACTTGCTGGTCTTGCTTGCCTTATCTTTGTGTGATCTGAATGTGCACACTTGCTGGTCTTGCTTGCCTTATCTTTGTGTGATCTGAATGTGCACACTTGCTGGTCTTGCTTGCCTTATCTTTGTGTGATCTGAATGTGGCACACTTGCTAGGTCTTGCATTGCGCTTATCTTTGTGTGATCTGAATGTGCACACTTGCTGGTCTTGCTTGCCTTATCTTGTGTGATCTGAATGTGCACACATTGCTGGTCTTGCTTGCCTTATCTTTGTGTGGTCTGATGTGCACACTTGCTGGTCTTGCTTCCTTATCTTTAGTGTGATCTGAATGTGCACACTTGCTGTCTTGCTTGCCTCTATCTTTGTGTGATCTGAATGTGCACACTTGCTGGTCTTGCTTGCCTTATCTTTGTGTGATCTGAATGTGCACGACTTTGCTGGTCAAAATTGCTTGCCTTATCTTGTGTGATCTGAATGTGCACACTTGCTGGTCTTGCTTGCCTTATCTTTGTGTGATCTGAATGTGCACACTTGCTGTCTTGCTTGCCTATCTTTGTGTGATCTGAATGTGCACACTTGCTGGTCTAGCTTGCCTTATCTTTGTGTGATCTGAATGTGCACACTTGCTGTCTTGCTTGCCTTATCTTTGTGTGATCTGAGATGTGCACACTTGCTGGTCTTGCCTTGCCTTATCTTTGTGTGATCTGAATGTGCACACTTGCTGGTCTTGCTTGCCTTATCTTTGTGTGATCTGAATGTGCACACTTGCTGGTCTTGCTTGCCTTATCTTTGTGTGATCTGTTGGAGGAGACTGGCACAGTTCAGGAGTTGCCCAAGTGTGCACAGAAAATGGTCCTTTAGAAACCAGATCAGTGCTTGTTGGCTGATTGTATTAGCTGTGGTAGAAATGTTTGCTTGTATCTGTGAATGTTTTTTCTTTCATTGAGTTTCCTAGTTATATTTTATGTTTATTTGGACTCCAGTAATAGCTGTGCAGTAAGCCACCTTCTTTTTTTGATATTGTAGAAGATATAATCTGTTTTTGTGCAGGTACCATATTCTTGGATTCCGACACGACGAAGCAGTTTCAGTGAATGGGGAGAGTTGCATACGGTTGCTGAAAAATCTGGGCATGACCAACTGGGCAATTGGGAAAACAAAGGTAAGAACTTCACTGAACATGTGTGTCCTGGTTTTTAAAAAACACACCTCTTCTTTTTCCCCCTTCTCTGATTATGTGTTCATCTCACCTTTCCTTGGAATCTTTATTGTCGACCAGATCCTTTGGTCACTCCCTGCAGCACCATTCTTTCCAGGCCATTCTTTACCCTAACTATGAAGAAGTAACAGGAGAAAGTTGAAACTAACCACATTCAAAGGTCTTCATGTCTGCACAGAGCGTATGGAGTATGTATTTGTTTTCAATGGGTTCTGCTGCTAGTGCGCATGGCGTAACATAACCCTATGACTGCAGTTAATAATTTGTCAGAAAAATGTAGAAGTCAGAGGCCAGGGTTGTGATAAAATTCCCAATGTTACAGCAAAAAACGCTTACAGAAATACACAAAGAGATGGAACCAGTGTTTCATGATTCCTGCCCTCCATATGCTTGGATGAAAACAACATAGAAAGTTTAAGTGTGACGGCTCAGATGTTGCTGACCTGCCAAGATCTGGAAGACCACCCTCAGAGGGCAATGACAAAAATGCAGCATGAGTGAATAAAATCAATGACCACAATTGAAAACTGACAATTGTTTAGAGAGCTAGTGCAGTAAAATTGAGTGAAAGAACAGTTAATAGGATTCTGAACGAAATGGCTGTATTGGAAAGAAATAAATACTATACAATATGTCAGTTTTCTGTAATATTGTTTTCGTAGTCAGGGTAAAGACTTATGGCCAGCCTATTGTAACATACTTGACTAATCCGTTGTTTACATAGTCAGGGTAAAGGCAGCCTATTGTGCTATGCTTGACTATTCCATTGATTTCATAGTCAGGGTAAAGACTTAGAGCCAGCCTCTTGTACTATGCCTGTCTAATCCAAGTATTCTTCATAATGGTACAGCTGAGCAAAATCTGGTTCTAAGCAGCTTATATTGTTTTAATCTTGTGCTTTTCCTTCACTAATTCAGTGCCATGGGATGATTAATCCTCTTTAGCGAATTCCCCTATCTGCCATGGGCTTATATATTGCTGAAATATTGTCATTGCGTTATAATACAACATGTCTGATACCATTTTAACAACTAGTCCCTACTTGCTATTTTCCGCCATCCATTATTGTTTGGTCTAAACCTGCTTAGCAGTGAATCTGTTAAGTGCAGCTTTTCCTATTTCTGAATGCAGTGTCACTTGTATTCCTGCAGGTGTTTCTCAAATACTACCACGTTGAAGAACTGGCCCAGCGGTATGAGGATGTGTGCAAGAAAATTATACGTGTGCAGTCATATATCCGTATGTGGTTGGCTCGTACACGTTTCTACAAGCTCAGGTGGAAGAGAGACACGGCCAGCGTCTTGATTCAGAAACGTGAGTTCATTCTAAATAATCAAAATACAAAAGGCCCCCTTTTTTGTGCTTTGAAATGTATAGGGTACATGGTGCTAGCCCTGTATTTGTATAGACCAATCGGCACTAGATGGGTGATGTCATTATCTGCTGGTACTTCCCAGAACAGTTGCTACCCATTTTGACCAGGAGCTCAGGTCAGTGAAAAAGAAAAGTTTTACTCAGTGAAGATTTGAACACCTGTCCACTGTACTTGTCAGGCAAGCTTGCTGTTCATGTGCTACTGTAACTTCCTAGTCTTAATAATAATGATGTGTAATGTTGATGGTTTGTTGATTATTGGTTCACTGAGTGTAGATAATTGTGATGTGTAATGTTGATGGTTTGTTGGTTATTGGTTAATTGAGTGTAGATAATTGTGATGTGTAATGTTGATGGTTTGTTTGTTATTGGTTCACTAAGTGTAGATAATTGTGATGTGTAATGTTGATGGTTTGTTGGTTATTGGTTCACTGGGTGTAGGTAATTGTTATGTGTAATGTTGATGGTTTGTTGGTTATTGGTTCACTGAGTGTAAATAATTGTGATGTGTAATCTTGATGGTTTGTTGGTTATTGGTTCACTGAGTGTAGATAATTGTGATGTGTAATGTCTCTCTGGCTGTGGGGTTACAACACTTTCTCTCTGTAATCACGTTTATCATGCAGTCTCGTAGCGGAGCGAGAGCTGAGGCGGTTCGACCCCCCGCTCGTGACTTGCGGGATACTGAGCCGGCCACTCAGAAAGCAATGGCAAACTACTGAGCGTAATCTTGCCAAGAGATCAACATACAGCTGAAAGATGCTGGTGTTGACAGCTAAGTCCTGTAAAGGATATGCTAAAATAAAAAAAAATAAAAAAATGTTAATGGTTTGTTGTTAAAAAAAAAAAAGTTTGACAAGGTTTGTTGTTTACTGGTTAACCTTTCCCTGGCCACTTGGTTGATTGGAACTTGTCTTGTTGCTGCCTTAACTCCACATCAGTGATTCTGTCTTACCATGTTAGTCCTTCTGTTGTGCGCAGGCATCAGTTAACAAATGTTTAGTTTATTCATTATTGTTGTAGAAGTTCTGCATGTCTCTGATCCATAAAGCATTACTGATTTAATGTTAGCCTTCAGTATTTAAAGTTTGCTACTAGTTTTAATTTCTGTTGACTTCCATACATGTCCTAGTGCTATGAAAGCTCTGCAGTCACATGCACCAGAAGTGGTAGCACATGTGTGGACTACGCTTGAGCTCAAAGCGAGCGAGCACACACACACAACATAGTTAATATTTTATAGTCTGATAAGATCACACACACAACATAGTTAATATTTTATAGTCTGATAAGATCACACACACAACATAGTTAATATTTTATAGTCTGATAAGATCACACACACAACATAGTTAATATTTTATAGTCTGATAAGATCACACACACAACATAGTTAATATTTTATAGTCTGATAAGATCACACACACAACATAGTTAATATTTTATAGTCTGATAAGATCACACACACAACATAGTTAATATTTTATAGTCTGATAAGATCACACACACAACATAGTTAATATTTTATAGTCTGATAAGATCACACACACAACATAGTTAATATTTTATAGTCTGATAAGATCACACACACAACATAGTTAATATTTTATAGTCTGATAAGATCACACACACAACATAGTTAATATTTTATAGTCTGATAAGATCACACACACAACATAGTTAATATTTTATAGTCTGATAAGATCACACACACAACATAGTTAATATTTTATAGTCTGATAAGATCACACACACAACATAGTTAATATTTTATAGTCTGATAAGATCACACACACAACATAGTTAATATTTTATAGTCTGATAAGATCACACACACAACATAGTTAATATTTTATAGTCTGATAAGATCACACACACAACATAGTTAATATTTTATAGTCTGATAAGATCACACACACACAACATAGTTAATATTTTATAGTCTGATAAGATCACACACACACAACATAGTTAATATTTTATAGTCTGATAAGATCACACACACAACATAGTTAATATTTTATAGTCTGATAAGATCACACACACAACATAGTTAATATTTTATAGTCTGATAAGATCACACACACAACATAGTTAATATTTTATAGTCTGATAAGATCACACACACAACATAGTTAATATTTTATAGTCTGATAAGATCACACACACAACATAGTTAATATTTTATAGTCTGATAAGATCACACACACAACATAGTTAATATTTTATAGTCTGATAGGATCACACACACAACATAGTTAATATTTTATAGTCTGATAAGATCACACACACAACATAGTTAATATTTTATAGTCTGATAAGATCACACACACAACATAGTTAATATTTTATAGTCTGATAAGATCACACACACAACATAGTTAATATTTTATAGTCTGATAAGATCACACACACAACATAGTTAATATTTTATAGTCTGATAAGATCACACACACAACATAGTTAATATTTTATAGTCTGATAAGATCACACACACAACATAGTTAATATTTTATAGTCTGATAAGATCACACACACAACATAGTTAATATTTTATAGTCTGATAAGATCACACACACAACATAGTTAATATTTTATAGTCTGATAAGATCACACACACAACATAGTTAATATTTTATAGTCTGATAAGATCAGAAATGAAGAAATCAGGGCTAACATGGGGGGTTATAGGAGTACTAGATTTTATTAGAAAGCAGCAAGTCAAATGGTTTGGCCATGCAAGTAGATTACCAGTCAACAGCATACCACAACAAGCAATGATGTACAGACCAGAGGGAAGCTGAGGAAGAGGCCAACAACGTAAACGTTGGACGGAGGGAATAGCAGAGTCTGTGGTAATATCAATACATGAAGCCCATAATCGGGCACTCTCACGATGTTTATACTTTACCTCGACACTGCAAAGTACAAGAGGAACATGATGAGATGAGATGAAATGAGATAGTCTTATTGTATCATTTCTATTTGTTCCTCCATCTTTGTCTGCATGTCTACCTAAATAGGTGCATTGTTCCATCTTTTGAGGTGAGGTTTTAGGAAGGCAGATTGGGTTATCATTTATTTTCATTATCTTTGTTTTAAAGAAACTAGCTTGGAAGAAATCTTGAAGAGCGAATGGCTTCACATATGATTCCATAAGAGACAATATCAGCGAGTATACCTCATTCCAGACCATTATTTTAACCATATGTTTGCATTTTCAACCTTTGTACATGTCCGGGTTGCTGTGATTCTAAGCTTAACTGAACTCAACTGAACATAAATAACATCAGCTGCTTTTCTTAAGTATCTTGTTTCATGTGTTGTGATCTTTTGTTTTTTTATCTTTAATCCAACAAATAATCATAATCACCTATAAAGCTTTGCCTGTTGTTTTGTGTGACATAAACATCATTATTAGTTAAGAGAACTTGTACGTTTCATTCCTCCCTTGCAGATATAAGAGGCTTCATTGTCAGAAAGAAATACAGGGCATTAAATAAAAACAGACATGAGGCTGCAATCAAAATTCAGAAAGGTATAATTCATGATTTCTATGAAATGAATGGGAAAAGATACACATTGAAATCAAATATAATATTATTGCAGACATGTGTCACCTCAGTACTCTTCTATGCATGTGAAGTATGGACATTCAATACAAACTAGGACAAATATCGAAGCAGTAAACATGAAATAAGGCATAGTTCCCCAACCAACTCACTCCAAGCCCGACCTCTTGCTGTTGTCTGCAGCTTGCTCCATGCCCTGCCCATATTCTTCATCATTGTCTCTGATTCTCTTCCCTGTGTATGCTTAGGGCTCCCTGAACTTCCAGTGCTCTCTGGGCTCCAGTGGGAGGCTGTTCTAATGATGCTATATCAGGTTTTCTCAATGTGTGTCCTGTCCAGTGACAGCATCTTGGTTCTCTCAAACCTGTCTTGTTTGCTCCCTAAGCTATGAAATAATTCAAGCACATCTTAAGAGCAACATACAAAGTGCATATCGGGCATGTCAATAAGCAGAAGATCAGGCTGTGTGGGATTGCCATATCAGGATCTCATAACCAATGTTCATAAAGCTGTGCAGGCGGTGTTTTTTGTCCACTCTCATATACTCTCAACCTGTGCAGTTTTGTACCCGGTGTCATTCAGTGATATATCACATGGCCAAGCATGATGTGTCATTTGTACAGCCGAGTTAATCTCATTGCTTCATTTTGTTCCTTGTCTAATCTTTCTAGCCAGGTCATGCTGATATAATCAGTGCAGTACAGACTAAGGTGGGGAAACTCTGGTGCTGTCTAACTACATGAATTAGGGGTGAAGCCCAGTCAGGCATGTCAGTGTTGCCTGCCAGGTCATGAGAGGAGGTATCATAACCAACTCCTCATGGGAACAGTGAACAGAAATACTTGAGTAGCTGTTGTATTTGAGAACTGTGCATGCATGGGAATGCCCAAAAAGAAGAAGAAATTCCGAATTGTTCGTTGAAACATGTGGTTTCTTATTTATTGTTGAAGTTAGTCATTAGTAGAGGTTCCAACTTCACAACAAAGGGTCACCCCATAATTCTCTGTTCCTGTGCCAGTGAATAGCATACATTATGCTCCCCACTGTCCCATGTGAAAAGTGAAATAGACAGCAGCTTTGGAACACCAACAGATCACACAGGCATACATGTCAGAGTGTCATGATAGTTCTGTTAGTTCTTGAAGCTTCAGTTTAATGTTTATGATGAATCATTATTAGTTCTTGAAGCTTCAGTTTAATATTGATGATGAATCATCAGTTTTTAAGGCAGTTTAATGTTTGTGATGAATCATTATTAGTTCTTGAGGCTTCACTTTAATATTGATGATGAATCATTATTAGTTTTTAAGGCAGATTAATGTTTATGATGAATTATTAATTCTTGAAGCTTCAGTTTAATGTTTATGATGAATCATTTGAAGAAATGTCCTTGACTATCATCTGGTGACAGTGATGAGAGGCAGACTTGCCAGGAAGCAATATCAGGCCATCAAAGAAAAGAGGCACCGGGCAGCAGTATGTATTCAGGCCAGAGTGCGCGGCTTCCTGTGCCGTCGACGCTACCAGCGACTCAAGTTGTCAAAACAGCAGGAACAAGAAGGGAAACAGTTGGAAATGCAAGTTGCAAGTGCAAGGAAGATACAAAGAGGTTAGTATTATGGGTGGATCATTGACACTTAGTTTGTAGGTAATAGAGTTACCAGATCAGTCATGGTATTTCTTCTTCTTCTTTGCGTTCATCCGGAGTGATTTTTTCAGATGTGATTGCGGTGTGTCTGGTTAGGCACCCTCGGGTCGAAACCCTCAGGCCAACACATCCGACTTTTAGCGTGCATTTTTGACCAGGTTAGCAATCCTGGGAGACTCTCACTTTTGTGGTACCATCCACATCTCAGCTGGTCTAGTTGGAACAGTCGAAGACTACACGGTCATCCCTCAAGTGAAGGCAGGGACAGTCCATAGCATTTTCCGCCATCCTGGGTGGCTTCCATAATTGCAGAGCCGGCACATAACGCTCTGGTGCTGGGTTTACCGAGGGAATCGTCACGTTCTGCTCATGGCTGTTTTAATTCCTCACTTCAATATATTGGGCATTTCGCTCGCCCTGGGCCGTTCCTGCACAAACCAGTCAGCTCTGCGGTTGGTTTCCACTAAGCGAGTTTTCGGACATGTGCTTGTCCCTGTACCCATCAGAGCTGTTCCAGGCACGGCGGACATTCGGAAAACTACCTAGTCAGAGCTGTTCCGAACAAGAGCGGCATTCGGAAACTAGGTAGTCAGAGCTGTTCCTAGCACGGGAGACATTCGGAGGAGACATTTCACTCGGACGTAAATGCGTAGTGTCAATTTTAGTTTGCCACCCGTAGGACGACACTTCCGACTTCCGGCGGGCATTTTTTAGTGAGGTTAGCCTTCCTCTGGTTTCGAGACACGTTAGACTGTTGTAATGTCACCCACATCTCAGCTGGTCAAGATAGAACGATCAACGATATCGTGGTCTGCCCTCAAGGGAAGGCAGGGGCAGACCATGGGCATTATCTCGCTATCCAAGGAGGCTTCCATAATTGCAGAGCCGGCACATATTGCTCTGAGACTGGGCTCACCCAAGGAGTTTCCACGTCCTGCTCATGGCTGCTTTAGTTCCTCACTTCCATGTGTTGGGCATCCCACTTGCCACTGATCGCTCAATCACACACCAGGAGCGGTCAGACTGCGAGTGACATCCACTCGGTAAGCTTTTGCTTGTGACTTCAGACCACGCAATAGGTTCGCTCGCCGTGCGTTCCATTTCGCGTTAATGAGACATTCTTCCACTTTTGTCTACACTCTCTATGAGTTAGATACAGACAGTTTCCGTAACCCTTCGACTGGGGCACTTTTCTGACTTTTTTGTACTCGCTCGCGAGGTAGGCTACATGTGCTGCCGGCTCAGCACCTTACCTTCGTGCAGCAGTGAACGGGAAACGGCCAGGCCCCTTCATCCTGGAAACTCTCATATCCCCCTTCAATCGGGAAACTCTCATATCCCCCAGCTGGGAGCCTTCGAACATGTATCAGACCTGAGCATGTAGCTTGCTCAGTATCATGTTTCTATTTTCCGGTAGACGGGTATCAGCCTGGCTCTAAGATCCGAGGGTTTGTGGCTTAGAGGCGTTCAGCCACAGCCCTCGACAGGGAGCCTTAAGAGTTTTGTCCGGACCAAGAAATTCTGCCTTTGTGCACCTCATTTAAATTTTGACTGCTATCCTCAGTCTATGCCTGCAGAGCAGCAGGTTGTGTCTCTCTTAGTCTGGTCTCTATCCCATAAGCTGTCCGATATGTAATTTTCCACCCATCGGCAAGCATATGGGGTCTATGGGACACGCAAGCTCCCCCACCACGTCAAGGTGGAGACACATCGGGGGAGAGTCATGGTATTTGATACACCATTGTTGGCTGGAGAGAATGGTGTTGCATGGGGTGGCCAGGGGATCTGGCCGACACTCAGTACTCTGAGGAAAGGCCAGACGAACATGTAATCAGATTGCAACTGGTACCAGTAGTTTTGGGACTTTTCACTGGTTGTTGAAGATGAGTTAGAAGTTACTTGCATGTCCTTTTACAGGATATCGTGGTCAACCCCAGCATTTTTTAGCTGTTTGTGATTTTTCCTGAATACATACCAATGTTCATACTATTGTTTGAATCACATTTGCAACCCTTTCACCACAATGCCGGATATTTGAAAATGAGGATGGAGCACATATAGGAATGTCCTAAGTCAGTGGTTCTCAACCTTTTTTGGCCCGTGTCCCCCTTCACCATATTTTCAGAACGTCATTTCCCCCCCTCCACCCCCTTGTATTTCCTACCTAAAAATCTTGCCCCCGCCCCTACACAGCATACGTAATAATAGAAGCTAAATTTAATAGCACATACTAAAACAAGTCTAGACGTCCAAATAAAACATGATTTGTGGGTCTACTTACTTTATAGATTGAATTTTAGAAGGGTGAGACGTACAGAACTGTACAGTATGAAGGGAAAAACGTGTTTGGAATCTTGGTATCCAAATAAAACATGATTTGTGGGTCTACTTACTTTATAGATTGAATTTTAGAAGGGTGAGACTTACAGAACTGTACAGTATGAAGGGAAAAACGAGTATTAATGGAAAAAAATGGTATTAACGCGATCTTGAAATAATCTTAATCTTAATTTCTCTTCCCCCCCCCCCCCCCCCCCCCCTAGAAACCCTAAAATTCCCCCCTGGGGGGGGGAAATTTCCCACCGGTTAAGAACCACTGTCCTAAGTGCTGTGATGTCGGTTCTTGGATCAACTCAGCACATAGTGACTGATTCTAAGACTGATTTGTAAAAGGTTCAAAATGAACAGTTATGGCATGCGTGGATACCAAGCATTGACACTTCTGTCTTACACAGACTTACATGGATATACTTTCCAGCTCATGCATGACATGTGAACGAACAAGCTTTATTTTCAAAGGATCACAAATTGGGAGTGCAGGCCTGTCTTATATTCTGCCCTTCTTATCACTCATCTTTCGTTCATCAATTGTGCATGTTACATTCGCATGGGAAAAAAACATTCTCAAATGAATGTTGTAAACATATACAATGCATATTACCATGTTATGAGACAGGCAGACACATGTACACACGCACATTCATAACTTACCACGGTTGAGAATGGGAGCCGTCATGGCTAGGACACTCACCTACTAGGTCCAATGGTTCGTGGGTTGACTAAATGGTGATGGTTGACCTTACCATGGTTGAGAATGGGAGCCATCGTGGCTAGACACTCACGTACTGTTCCGGTGGTCATGGGTTTGATCTGCATATTTGGATGTTTAAAATTGATGTGAGCTTCCAAGCAAGCCAGTCTAAATTAGGTTCCAAGAAATGTCCTGGGGAGTAAAGGTGGCCTGCGTGATACCGACCACACCACACACAATGTGTTAGTTGGTCTAATTAACATATGGATTTAGCACCAAATGCCCTTATTATGTGAGAATCTTGTGACCTTTTAGGAGACATATCATCATGTATATGTATGTACCTTGCGGATAAGCATGAGCACTCATGGTTTCCCATATCACCTGAGTCCTGGATCAGGGCTGTGTTCTTGTCTCGACCATGCCATATGGCCAAGTCATCCAAATATTTATCTCTCTGCCTCCCCTTTCTGTTTTTCCATCAATCTTGCCGGTTGTCACAAAGTTTACCAGTTTATCTCTCATAATGTGCCCCACAAATCTTGATGTCTGCTTCTGTTTCTCGCATCTACTTCTTGTCATCTAAGTCTGTAGAATGTGCCATCTAATCAACTTTATTATCATCTAAATCCACAAAATAATAAACTTTCTCATCATTTTAGTTTACAGAATGTACCGCCTGAAGAAGAGAACAAATGCCAGGCTGAATAAGCGAAAGTTGGAGGGGCAAGCAGCCACAAAGATACAAGCCACCTTCCGCATGTGGAGACAACGAACAATTTACAAAGAATTGCTAGCCACCAGAAAGAAACAGGAATCGGAAATTATTATATCTGTGCGGCAGGTAAAAACATTAAACGTTTGTGGTTGAGTTTTTAACAAAAGCAAACACTAGCTGTCTGTGTGTCTGATTTGTTCACTTTGAGTTGAAAGGGAATAGATAATCTAGTGTCATGCCCACAGTTAGGCCTGGTTGTAATGCACTTTCTTTCTGTTGCAACATTCTCCATGAGCCTTGGTTTGGAATCTTGACATCTGTTGTCTAATCCCAGCCAGTCTGTTTGAGCTGTGGTAAATCTTGACATCTGTTGTCTAATCCCAGCCAGTCTGTTTGAGCTGTGGTGAATCTGGCATCTGTTGTCTAACCCCAGCCAGTCTGTTTGAGCTGTGGTGAATCTGGCATCTGTTGTCTAATCCCAGCCAGTCTGTTTGAGCTGTGGTGAATCTGGCATCTGTTGTCTAATCCCAGCCAGTCTGTTTGAGCTGTGGTGAATCTTGGCATCTGTTGTCTAATCCCAGCCAGTCTGTTTGAGCTGAGGTAAATCTTGGCATCTGTTGTCTAACCCCAGCCGTGAAGTTCTAGTACTAGTCTTGCACACCTATTTTGGTAGCAATGCAGACAAAGATGGAGGAACAAATAGAAATGATACAATGAGACTACTTAGCGTAGTCCACATATGTGCAACCACTTCTGGCTGCATTTGACTGCAGAGCTTTCATAGCACTAGGACAGGAATGGAAGTCAATAGAAATTAAAACTAGTAGCAAACTTTGAATATTGAAGGCTAACATTAAATCAGTAATGCAGAGGTGGAGAGGGGAAGGAGAGCTCTGCAGTAGTCCCCATGGAAATGACACTGTGGTCCCGGGTGTCAACATCAATCTGACTCTGGTATTTGAAAGCCTTTTTATAGATCTAGATGGCCTGAACTTCAGTGCATCAGGATCTAGGTGGCCTGAACGCCAGTGCATCAGGACTTAAGGTTTCAAACTCGGTCTTCTCGAGGATTCACGCTGGATTGTCCCAGTTACAAAGTGGTTGTCTGTCTCCTTGTACAACCGTCTCTGCTGGAGTCTAAAGTTTGGTAACTTTGAGTATCTTTTTCCTGTTGCTTTCACACTGCTTACTCTTGCTGTGTTTGAATAGTAACATAAATTAGTGATAATTAATGAAAGATTTCAAATGCAATTGGCACCAGGGATGCCTTCTGTCATTATTATTGCTACTGACTATAGACTGGGTTATGAAGACATCAATAGCTACCAGCAGAAATGGAATTCACTGGACTCTGACATAGTAGCTTCATAATCTGGACTTGGCTGGTGGCTGAGAGTGACCAGGGAAATATTGATAGAACAGGGAGAAGAATGAGATTCCTTAGTGTCACAACTGAAATATTTGATAACTGACCATGTATACAGATCTTTCATGCAGATGATGAACGCTTGCATGTATCACTTCATGATATTGGGCCAAAGGGTTGTAGCCCATATATCACTAGATTGGTAACGACAATAATAGCAGATCTGTTATTCTTGTCAGACAGCTGTGTCCTAGGTCTGTCATTGATATCTTCCTGTGTTCTTTGTTTTTGATTCTGCTGTAGTTTGAGGTGTGTTTTGTTGCTGTTGTAATCAGTAAAGTGATTGCATTCAATGTTTTGACAGGTTGAAAGCCACAACAATAATAGCACTGATGGGCAGCTGCAGGCTGGAGGACAGACACATGAGGATGGGCAGATACACAGTGATGGACAGAAGCAGGTTGGAGGGCAGACACATGAGGATGGGCAGATATTTAATGATGGACAGAAGCAGGCTGGAGGGCAGTCACATGAGGATGGGCAGATATATAGTGATGGACAGAAGCAGGTTGGAGGCCAGACACATGAGGATGGGCAGATATACAGTGATGGACAGAAGCAGGTTGGAGGGCAGACACATGAGGATGGGCAGATATATAGTGATGGACAGAAGCAGGTTGGAGGGCAGACACATGAGGATGGGCAGATCTACAGTGATGGACAGAAGCAGGCTGGAGGGCAGACACAGTGAGGATGGGCAGATATACAGTGATGGACAGAAGCAGGCTGGAGGGCAGACACGTGTCAGAGGGCAGATGCATACAGAAGAGGAGATACAGGGGGAAAGGGAGATGCAAAGAGAAGGGCAGGATGAGGGGCAGATGCATAGAGCAGGGCAGATACAGGGTGGAGGACAGACTCATGATTCTGGACATATGCATGATGGTGAAGGGCAGATAAGTGGTGGAGGACATATAAATAGTGATGGGAAGATGCAAGAATTGGGAATGAAAGATGCCGTGAGGCAGGCAGTTCCTGATGGGCACATGTCTGATGATAGGCAGACACAGGGTGAAGGGCAAGGACGTGTTGTTGGGCATACACATTCTGGTGAACAGACACGTGAAGGTGGACGAATAGATGCTGATGAGCAAAGTCATGACAGAGGCCAGGCACAAATTCGTGGACTGAAGCAAGCTGTACGGGAGATTATTCCAGATGGGCAGAGACTTGATGGGCAAGGACGTGCTGTAGGACAGACACAAGGTGATGGACAGACACAAGGCAACGGGCAGAGACAGGGTGATGGGCAGAGACAAGGTGATGGACAGAGACAGGGTGATGGGCAGACACAAGGTGGTGAGCAGACACAAGGCGACAGGCAGAGACAAGGTGGTAGGCATATAAATGCTGATGGGCAAGGACATGCTGTAGGGCAGAATCATGGTGATGGGCAGATACATGGTGGTGAGCAAAATCATGTTAGAAGCCAGATACAAACTGGTGGACTGAAGCAAGCTGTACGGGAGATTATTCCAGATGGGCAGACACACACTGAAGGGCAAAGACTGGGTGAAGGGCAGAGACTAAGTGATGGGCAGAGACAAGATGATGGGCATAGACAAGGTGGTAGGCAGATAGATGCTGATGATCAAGGGACTGTAGTAGGACAGAGACATGGTGTTGGGCATAGACAAGGTGATGGGCATAGACAAGGTGGTAGACAGATAGATGCTGATGAGCAAGGGACTGTTGTAGGGCAGAGACATGGTGATGGGCATAGACAAGGTTTTCAGCAGATAGATGCTGATGAACAAGGGACTGTTGTAGGGCAGAGACATGGTGTTGGGCATAGACAAGGTGGTAGGCAGATAGATGCTGATGAGCAAGGGACTGTTGTAGGGCAGAGACAAGGTGGTAGGCAGATAGATGTTGATGAGCAAGGGACTGTTGTAGGGCAGAGACAAGGTTTTCGGCAGATAGATGCTGATGAGCAAATGACTGTTGTAGGGCAGAGACATGGTGTTGGGCAGAGACAAGGTGGTAGGCAGATAGATGCTGATGAGCAAGGGACTGTTGTAGGGCAGAGACAAGGTGGTAGGCAGATAGATGCTGATGAGCAAGGGACTGTTGTAGGGCAGAGACATGGTGTTGGGCATAGACAAGGTGGTAGGCAGATAGATGCTGATGAGCAAGGGACTGTTGTAGGGCATAGACAAGGTGGTAGGCAGATAGATGCTGATGAGCAAGGGACTGTTGTAGGGCAGAGACATGGTGTTGGACAGACACGAAGAGGTGAGCAGAGACATGGAGATGAGCAGACGCCTGATGATGGACAGATAGAAACTGAGCAAAGTCATTTCAGAGAGCGGACACAATCTGGTGGACTGAAAAATGCTGTCAGACAGGTCATCCCAGATAGGCAGACGCATGGGGATGGGCAGGCGCAAGTCAGCAAGTCAGACCAACAACCCACGGCATCAACTGCAGTGTCCGCCTTCAGAGATAGCATAAAGAAGAACGCAACGAAATCTGCTACTGACTCTCCCAGCAAAAAAGTATGTATTTGTGGAGAGTCTTAGCACTTTGCACAATCATTTCTCATCACACAAGGAGAATCTCAGCACAGTGCACAATCTCCTCTCATGCAAGAGAAGTCTCAGCACAGTGCACAATCTCATCTCACACCAGGAGAGTCTCAGCACAGTGCACGATCTCCTCTCATCATGTAAGGAGAATCTCAGCACAGTGCACAATATCTTGTCATCTCACACAGATCAGACAAAGAGAATCTTAGCACAGTGCACAATCTCCTCTCCACACAAATCAGACAAGGAGAATCTTAGCACATTGCACAATCTTCTCTCGTCTCCACACAAATCAGACAAGGAGAATTACAGCACATTTCACAATCTCCTCTCCACACAAATCAGACAAGGAGAATCACAGCACAGTGCATAATCTTGTCTCCACACAAATCAGACAAGGAGAATCACAGCACAGTGCACAATCTTGTCTCCACACAAATCAGACAAGGAGAATCACAGCACATTGCACAATCTCCTCTCCACACAAATCAGACAAGGAGAATCACAGCACAGTGCACAATCTTGTCTCCACACAAATCAGACAAGAAGAATCACAGCACATTTCACAATCTTGTCTCCACACAAATCAGATAAGGAGAATCACAGCACAGTGCACAATCTTGTCTCCACACAAATCAGACAAGGAGAATCACAGCACAGTGCACAATCTTCTCTTGACTTCACACAAGTTAGACAAGGAGAATCTCAGCACATTGCACAATCTTCTCTTGTCTCTCACAGATCAGACAAGGAGAATCACAGCACAGTGCACAATCTTGTCTCCACACAAATCAGACAAGGAGAATCTTAGCACATTGCACAATCTTCTCTCGTCTCCACACAAATCAGACAAGGAGAATTACAGCACATTTCACAATCTCCTCTCCACACAAATCAGACAAGGAGAATCACAGCGCAGTGCATAATCTTGTCTCCACACAAATCAGACAAGGAGAATCACAGCACAGTGCACAATCTTGTCTCCACACAAATCAGACAAGGAGAATCACAGCACATTGCACAATCTCTTCTCCACACAAATCAGACAAGGAGAATCACAGCACGGTGCACAATCTTGTCTCCACACAAATCAGACAAGAAGAATCACAGCACATTTCACAATCTTGTCTCCACACAAATCAGATAAGGAGAATCACAGCACAGTGCACAATCTTGTCTCCACACAAATCAGACAAGGAGAATCACAGCACAGTGCACAATCTTCTTTTGACTTCACACAAGTTAGACAAGGAGAATCACAGCACAGTGCACAATCTTCTCTTGTCTCCCACAGATCAGACAAGGAGAATCACAGCACAGTGCACAATCTTGTTTTGACTCCACACAAATCAGACAAGGAGAATCACAGCACAGTGCACAATCTCCTCCCATCTCCCACAAATCAGACAAGGAGAATCACAGCACAGTGCACAATCTTCTCTCGTCTTCACACAAATTAGACCAGGAGAATCTCAGCACATTTCACAATCTCTTCTGCACCAACCAGGAACCACATCAATGTCCACCATAACCACACATAATACAAATTTGTTATTTGTGTTGGTTTTATAATTTACAAAAATAATTAGTGCACTCTTAATTAGTTTATGGTTCTTAAATGAGAGGACTGTGTGTCCAATCCTCCAGGATCAGGAGGGAGTATGCCATCATCAGGCCCCTTACTGTATACAAATTCACACCACTGTTTGTGTGCAGTGTGCTTGAATTAGAGGCTGATATTGTTCTGCTAAGCCACTCTGCCTTTATCAGATAACGAGATCAGGGAGAACAATGACATTTTAGTGTGACAACTGAAATATTGATAACAGACCCAGGAGAAGTATGAGATTTCTGAATGTGACTGCTGAAATATTGATAATAGAGAAGAGGGAGAAGAATGAGATTTTTGATTGTGACAGCTGAAATAAATATTGTTAACACTGAACAGAGAGAAGAATGAGATTTCTGAATATGACAGCTGCAATATTGATAACAGTGAACAGGGAGAAGAATGAGATTTTGAATGTGGCAACTTAAATATTAACAACACAGAACAGGGAATAGAGTGATATTTCTGAGTGTGGCAGCTGAAACATTTATAACATATAAGAGAGAAGAATGATACAATTTAATGTGACAACTGAATTATTAGTAACAAGAGGGAGAAGAATGAGATTTCTGAGTGTGACATCTGAAAGATTAATAACCGACAATGCATGTAGACCTTTTCTTTACATGATGAACAGTTTCTTATACTACTACATGGCATTGGGCTGAACAATAGCAGATCTTTCATTATTATAAGACAATTGTGTTCTGAGTCTGTCATTTGCATTCCATTTGTATCTTTATTGTTGATTCTGCAGCTGTTTATGTGGTGTTTTGGTTTTGTTGGTGTTATAGCTGGTAAAGTAATTACATTCAATGTTTTCACAGGTTGAAAGCTACAACAATAATAGCACTGACGGGATTCTGCAAGCTGATGAGCAGAGTCACACCAGAGGTCAAGTTCAAACTGGGGGCTTGAAACAAGCTGTGAGGGCAATTATTCCTGATGGGCGGACATTTGGTGATGGGCAAGGACATGCTGTAGATCAGACAGATCATCGTGAGCAGACACAAAATGGTGGGCAGATAGACGCTGAGCAGAGCCATGTCAAAGGGCAGATACAAGCTGGTGGACTGAAACATGCTGTGAGGCAGATCATTCCTGGTGGGCCTACATCTGGTGATGGACAGGCACATGAGGATAGACAGGCACAAGTGGACAAGACTAGCCAACAGCCCAAGGCATCAAATGCAGCGTCTGCCTTCAATGATAGCATAAAGAGGAAGGCAGCCAAATCTGCTACTGATTCTCCCAGCAAAAAAGTATGTATTTGTTGTGTGTGTGTATGGATGGATGTGTGGACTGATGAATGGATGGGTGCTGTGATATATTCATTGATGTGCGGCTGGATGGGTGCAGTGATATATGTTCAGGTGCATTAATGTGATGAATGGATGCTGTGATGTATGGTCAGGTGCATTAATGTGATGAATGGATGGATGCTGTGATATATGGTCAGGTGCATTAATGTGATGAATGGATGGATGCTGTGATGTATGGTCAGGTGCATTAATGTGATGAATGGATGGTGCGTGATTATGGTCAGGTGCATTAATGTGATGAATGGATGGGTGCGTGATATATGGTCAGGTGATTAATGTGATGAATGGATGGTGCTGTGATATATGGTCAGGTGCATTAATGTGATGAATGAATGGTGCTGTGATAAATGGTCAGCTGCATTAATGTGTGAATGGATGGGTGCAGTGATAAATGGTCAGGTGCATTGTGTGGCTAGATGGGTGCAGTGATATATGGTCAGGTGCATTAATGTGATGAATGGATGGGTGCGTGATAATAGTCAGGTGCACTAACACTGTCACACTATGGGCTGAATAGGTCTGCATAATGTGACCAATTATGGGCTGAACAGGTCAGGCATTATGTGATGAATAGATGGTTGCTTTGTCTATGGGCAGGTCATAAGGAGATGAATGTGCTGTCTCATGTCAGGCATAATGTGAGAGTACCGCATAAATGAGCAACTGCATAATTGAAGGATGACACAGAAATGCAGGTCATTTGTCTAGTCTGGTGCACTAACACTTCACACTCAGGAGCTGTATCTGCTATGTGACCACTATTATCTGAACAGCTTCAGGACATTATTTAATAGATGTTGCTTTGTCTGGTGGGCAGGTCTGGGAGAGAGTGTCCCAGCAGGCAGTTGGCGAGACCCGCATTGAGCAGATGAAGAAGATGCACACAGAGAAGACAGTCATGTCAGATGAGGACGCCAGTTACTATGACAGTGTAAGTTTTGCAGTTCTTGATTTTGTCTTTTGGTTAATTTATGTCCTTCTTGTTCCCTTCCTTCTATTAATTTTTACATACTTCACTTTCCATCCATTCATCTTCCCTTACTTCCCCCTTTCTTCCATTCATCTTCCCCTGCTTTCACTTTACTTCCATTAATCTTTCCCTACTTTCACTTTCCCTCCATTCAACACCTAAACTCTCACTTTCCCTCCATTCAACTCCCCAACTTTCACTTTCTGTTTATTAATCTTTTCCTTCCTTCACTTTCCTTGCCATTAATCTTTCCTCTACTTTCAGTTTTCTTGCATTGACCTTTCCCCACTTTCACCATCCTTTCACTTTTCTTGCTTCCTTCTTACAACATCATTTCCTCCATCACACTCTAATTATTTCCTTCCTTCCTTTGCACCACCTTAACATCTTTCTACCTACCTTTGCACCACCTTAACTTCCTTCTTCCTTGATTCCTTCTTCTCTTCTACCTACCTTTGCATCACCTCCTTCTTCCTTGATTCCTTCTCTTCTACTGACCTTTGCATCACCTCCTTCTTCCTTGATTCCTTCTTCTCTTCTACTTAACTTTTCATCACCTTAACTTCCTTCTTCCTTGATTCCTTCTTCTCTTCTACCAACCTTTGCATCACCTCCTTCTTCCTTGATTCCTTCTCTTCTACTGACCTTTGCATCACCTCCTTCTTCCTTGATTCCTTCTTCTCTTCTACTTAACTTTTCATCACCTTAACTTCCTTCTTCCTTGATTCCTTCTTCTCTTCTACCTACCTTTGCATCACCTTAACATCCTTCTTCTCTTCTACCTACCTATGCGGGTCATTCTGGGATGCACTAGAGATACCCCAGTAGTGTGTATGCGTTACATCCTTGGTCTGCCGAGTGTTGCTGGTAGGCTCAAGGTGATGCAGGCGAAGGCATACCTCAGAGTAGCATGCCAGTGTGCTGGGAAATGAACAGGCGGACAGATTGGCTGGCTCTGCAGAACTTGGTGGAGTATTGATACATGACAAGGCAGACGTGGTTGCGGCCTTGTGGGAGCACGTGCACACCTCGGAGGAGCAAATGGATTACCATGGTCTGGCAAGAATGAGACAATGAGGAGTGACGAAGGGATCTGGCCGACGCTCAACGCTCAAAGGAAAGGCGAGACGGACTTATAATCAGATTGCTACTGGTACTATTAGTGTTGGAACTCTTTGCTGGCTGCTGAGGATGGGGACGGAGCACTTATGGGCATGCCCCGAATGCTGTGATGTCGATTCCTAAATCAATCAATCAATCAATCGTTCTACCTACCTTTGCATCACCTCCTTCTTTCATTATTCCTTCTTCTCTTCTACCTACCTTTGCATCACCTCCTTCTTCCTTGATTCCTTCTTCTCTTCCACCCACCTTTGCATCGCCTTAACATCCTTCTTCCTTGATTCCTTCTTCTCTTTTACCTACCTTTGCATAACTGTAACATCCTTCTTTCTTGATTCCTTCTTCTTTTCTACCTACCTTTGCATCATCTTAACATCCTTCTTCCTTGATTCCTTCTTCTCTTCTACCTACCTTTGCATCACCCCCTTCTTCTTTGATTCCTTCTTCTCTTCTACCTACCTTTGCATCACCTTAACATCCTTCTTCCTTGATTCCTTCTTCTCTTCTACCTACCTTTTGCATCACCTTAACTTCCTTCTTCCTTGATTCCTTCTCTTCTACCTTCCTTTGCATCACCTTAACTTCCTTCTTCCTTGATTCCTTCTTCTCTTCTACCTTTCTTTGAATCACCTTATCTTCCTTCTTCCTTGATTCCTTCTTCTCTTCTACCTACCTTTGCATCACCTTACTTCCTTCTTCCTGTATTCTTTCTCCTGACATATTTGACTTGTCTTCTATCATCTGGCTAGCTTTGTGTAGTTAAATCATAGATTACCTTTGAGGTATTAGAGTGTCAGATGTCTCATGTGAGATGACAACAGGTAAGATACAAAGCCAGTGCTGTGTTACACATCCGGCAGCTATTTCACAGGTGATAACCCGACTGTATCCACACTGTATATTGTTGTCTGATGTCTAGCCACTGGTCCTAATCCACACTTGCTGTTAGATTGGGTGTGGGGAGTCTCAGTTTGTGTTCCAAGGCCAGATGTGTTGCCTAGATTGTGTAGTATCCATGTTTGTTGAAAGTACTGTTTTACTGGCACTGTGGCTTACGGGATAGTGAGGTGCACAGTGTCATAAATTCCCAGCATACAGAGTCCAGAGTTCAGGAATTGACTACGTGCAATTTGGAAGCAGACAACTTTGCATTGGTTTTGTATGAGGCTTCAGCCATTTAGAAAGCAGTGGCAAACTACTGAGCTAACGTTGCCTAGTAAATCACCAACAATAAATGCTGGGGTTGATTGCGAGGTCCTGTAAAGGACATGCAACTAGCTTGAATTAACTGTTGATGTTGTCTGTCCATAATTTTCTTAGTCTTCCTCTGGCTCTGTAGCCAGATCTTTTCTTGGTTGTGTACTCATATATCAGGTTTTGTTCTCATCTATCTCCACATCCCTTTAATTGTTGTCTCTCGATGAAGTCAATGCACCTATCATGTTTCTGATGTTGCCATTTCCCATCCTACATCATCTAGAGCAGTGGTTCTCAACCTTTTTTGGCCCATGCCCCCCTTTAAAATATATTCAGAATGTCATTTCTCCCCTTTCGAATTTCCTCCCTATAAACCCCCCCCCCCCCCCCACCCCCACCCTTACACAGTATACATAAAAATGGAAGCTAAATTTAATAATACATACTAGAACAAGTCTAGACATCTACATAAAACATGATTTGCGGGTCTTCTTACATTATAAAACCAATTTCATTAGGGTGAGAAGTACAGAACCGTAAAATTTAGAGGGAAAAACAATATCAAGTAACTGGTTCTTGTATTAATGCGATCTTGAAATAATCTTAATTCTTGAAATAATCCCCCCCCCCCCCCCCCCCTCCCGGAAACCCTAAAATTTCCCCCTGGGGGGGAATTCCCCACCAGTTGAGAACCACTGATCTAGAGACTGCAGCAGCAGCCTCTCTCGATCGTTTCATCTTGCTTGTGATGGGTTGTCTCTGGTAGGATGTTGATGGGAACCAGGTGTAATCATTGATAGTGAAGTGTTGGTTGAAAACACATTGTTTATTGTTTGTCAGAACTCAACTGGACTTGTTTATCACACACACATAGAGCTGTACTTGTAAACCCCACCTACACACAGAACACACACACACAGACATGTACCTTCATGTGAACATTTCCCACACATTCCTGTGTTGGCCTTCATGTGAACATTCCCCACACATTCCTGTGTTAGCCTTCACGTGAACATTTCCCCACATTCTTGTGTTGGCCTTCATGTGAACATTTCCTACACATTCGTGTATTGACCTTTGTGTGACCTTTTTTCCACATATTCCTTTGATGGTCTCCACATGAACATTTCCAACACATTCCTGTTGCCTTCACGTGGTGTAGCTGTTGTATTAACATCCACACTGGCTCATTCCAAACTGTAACAGACTTTTGACACATCACAGCTCAGTAGCCTCAGTACTACTCCCCAGCACCTTCCTTACTTCCTTGCTCTTTCTTCTCATTCCTTCCTTCTACCTTTCATCATTTCTTCATCATTTCCTTCCTTTCTTCATTCCTTTATCACTTTCTTGATGTCCTCTTTCTGTTATAATAACTTAGTATTTCTTCAGCATTTTTTTTTTTTAACTTTCTAACTTCTTTCAGCATTACTTCCTTTCTACGAACATTCGCAGATGATATTTATTGTGACTGGCCTGATGTTTATCTGTCTCTGCATTCTCCTTCCATCTTCAGGTTGATTATTTTCTTTATATGTTCGCGCTGTCTGTCCGTGAAGTCTTGTCACAGATTGTTTTCTTTCTGTCAATCTGTGAAGCTCTACGTCATAGCTAGCGAGATGTCTCCCCTCTGACCCTCTTTGTCACAGATAATTAGATGTCTTCTTTCTGGTACTCCATTGTTTTGTGTCACAGACTTTGAAGTGTTTTCTTTCTATCACTGTGAATTTCTGTGTCACAGACATTTTATTTCTATAAAGCTATAAAGTTGTTTGTCACAGATAATTAAATGCTTTCTTTCTGGCACTCTGTGAAGTTCTGTGTCACAGAGAATTAGGTGTTTTCATTCTGTCACTGTATGAATTTCCTTGTCAGCTACTAATGTTCTGTCACTCCATGAAGTTCTGTGTCCAGCATTGATATTCAGGTCCATTAACCTTGAAAAGGGCTGAGATCTGTCAGAATGAGACATTGTTGAGACCTGCTGGCTGGCTACCAAAGTACCATCTTCACGGGAAATGTATTGCAGAGCTCTCCATTTCCTCTCCGAACCCAGAGACCAGCTGGATGTTCAGATTAGTTGGGATTTGGCCTAGGCTGGGATTGAGCCAAGGCTGGGATTAGGTCTAGGCTGGAGGTGGGTCATGCCTCCTATCCAGTTATGACATATTTCATTGTCAACACACTCCTATGACCCGATGCCCAGAGAGGGTTCTCCAACATCCATAACCGAGACCACAAAATAAGCTGTCTAATTGACATCAATGTTGAGTTGCCGTGCTGAGAGTCAACCTATTGGAAATGTTGAGACACTTGACATTTGTGTTTTTGCAATCATAATGAATGAGATTGTCGGGTGGTTGTCAATTTTTCTGACGTGTGCATGTATGGAATGTTTCCTTAGCATGTTTGCTGCTGAAATGTATGTTTGATTTAAACATTCTTGTGAAGCTGTCTTGTTTGATTGTATGTGCATGGAGTAACTTCTCAGCAGTTTTAGTTGACTCTGCTAATAGTACATCTACTGCTGGTGTCATTCTGTACAGTCTTAATTTAACATATCCCACCTGTCTGTTCTAGTCACATTATTCTGATCAGTTTACAGCAAGTCACACCATGTAATCCAACATTGTGTTAACATATCCCACCTGTTTGTTCTAGTCACATTATTCTGATCAGTTTACAGCAAGTCACACCATGTAATCCAGCATTGTGTTAACATATCCCACCTGTTTGTTCTAGTCACATTATTCTGATCAGTTTACAGCAAGTCACACCATGTAATCCAAGCATTGTGTTAACATATCCCACCTGTCTGTTCTAGTCACATTATTCTGATCAGTTTACAGCAAGTCACACCATGTAATCTAACATTGTGTTAACATATCCCACCTGTCTGTTCTAGTCACATTATTCTGATCAGTTTACAGCAAGTCACACCATGTAATCCAGCATTGTGTTAACATATCCCACCTGTCTGTTCTAGTCACATTATTCTGATCAGTTTACAGCAAGTCACACCATGTAATCCAGCATTGTGTTAACATATCCCACCTGTCTGTTCTAGTCACATTATTCTGATCAGTTTACAGCAAGTCACACCATGTAATCCAAGCATTGTGTTAACAATCCCACCTGTCTGTTCTAGTCACATTATTCTGATCAGTTTTACAGCAAGTCACACCATGTAATCCAGCATTGTGTTAACATATCCCACCTGTCTGTTCTAGTCACATTATTCTGATCAGTTTACAGCAAGTCACACCATGTAATCCAGCATTGTGTTAACATATCCCACCTGTCTTGTTCTAGTCACATTATTCTGATCAGTTTTACAGCAAGTCAACACCATGTAATCCAGCATTGTGTTAACATATCCCACCTGTCTGTTCTAGTCACATTATTCTGATCAGTTTACATCAAGTTCACACCATTAATCCAGCATTGTGTTAACATATCCCACCTGTCTGTTTTTAGTCACATTATTCTGATCAGTTTACAGCAAGTCACACCATGTAATCCAGATTGTGTAAACATATCCCACCTGTTTGTTCTAGTCACATTATTCTGATCAGTTTACAGCAAGTCACACCATGTATCCAGCATTGTGTTAACATATCCCACCTGTTTGTTCTAGTCACATTATTCTGACAGTTTACAGCAAGTCACCCATGTATTCCAGCATTGTTTCATATCCCACCTGTCTGTCTAGTCACATTATTCTGATCATTTTTACAGCAATCACACCTGTAATCCAGCATTGTTTTTAACATATCCCACCTGTCTGTTCTAGTAAACATTTTTCTGATCAGTTTACAGCAACCAACACCATGTAATCCAGCATTGTGTTAACATATCCCACCTGTCTGTTCTAGTCACATTATTCTGATCAGTTTACAGCAAGTCACAACACATGTAATCCAGCATTGTGTTTAACATATCCCACCTGTTTGTTCTAGTCACATATTCTGATCATTTACAGCAAGTCACACCATGTAATCCAGCATTGTGTTAACATATCCCACCTGTCTGTTCTAGTCACATTATTCTGATCAGTTTACAGCAAGTCACACCATGTAATCCAGCATTGTGTTAACATATCCCACCTGTCTGTTCTAGTCACATTATTCTGATCAGTTTACAGCAAGTCACACCATGTAATCTACATTGTGTAACATATCCACCTGCCTGTTCTAGTCACATTATCTGATCAGTTTACAGCAAGTCACACCACATAATCCAGCACTGTGTTAACATATCCCACCTGTCTGTTCTAGTCACATTATTCTGATCAGTTTACAGCAAGTCACACCATGTAATCCAGCATTGTGTAAACATATCCCACCTGTCTGTTCTAGTCACATTATTCTGATCAGTTTACAGCAAGTCACACCACATAATCCAGCACTGTGTTAACATATCCCACCTGTCTGTTCTAGTCACATTATTCTGATCAGTTTACAGCTAGTCACACCACATAATCCAGCATTATGTTAACATATCCCACCTCTGTGTTCTAGTCATATTATTCTGATCACTTTACCAGATGATCCACCTTTCCAGGTACATTATCCTCAATAATTTACACCTCGCCACACCAAGTCAATCGCATTATTTTGAAACCAATACAGCCCATAAACAAACTCACATTGTGAGCTGCAAATTTTGTGTGGAGTGCTTTTACATCTGTTCGCGATTGTTTGTAACGTGAACTCTATGTTCAGAAAAATGGCGCCTGACAGGTTGCTGAACTAACTGGGCTACCTGCCTTAAGCAGTAATGTGTGGCTACTGGTTTTTTAATGACTGTCACTTCCATTGATGATGAACTGTATTTTTTTGTTGCGGACTTTTGTGTTAGCATTCTGGCAGCTGCCTTCTGCATAGTAAACCTGTGCAGGCTGTTGGTTTGTCGAGACTCCTGTGTGTTCCACTTTTCACATGGGGCAATGAGGAGCATTTTTTCTGATATTCACTGACAAAGGGACAGAGCACAATAGGGCCATCCTTTGCCGTGAAATTGGAACCGCGACTTACTAACTAACTAACTAACTAACTAACTAACTAGCTAACTAGCTAATTAACTATCTAACTAACTAGCTAACTCACAGGTATTTGATTGGTACTCACAGAAGTATAGAAAAGCAGTAGAGAGTAGAGGACACAATAGATAACACAAAAATGGAAAGCTGTAGTTACCAAATTTGGACTGAACGATCTCATCTCCAAATGAGGAGAGCGCCTCACTGCAGTTATTTATGGGCAGGCACCATCATTCACCAACCCAGTCATAATGTTCTCATAGCTTTATTTCATGGCACACAAACATCCTTCACTGTCACAGTCACCTTATCCTCATAACTTCACTTGACTTTGGCAAGTTAAACCACACCATTCTCATCATGTTATGCTCAAGCTATACAGCATGTCACATCACACTGGTACATTGTCCTCACAATTTCTCATCATGACTGACACACCATAACATTCCTGTCACATTATCCTCACAACTTTACACATGTCACATCACATCCTTTATGTCACATTATCCTCACAACTTTACATGTCACATCACATAATTCCTGGCACATTATCCTCACAACTTTACATGGCACACCACATCATTCCTGTCATATTATCCTCTGTCATGTTCCAACTTTACATCAACTACATAGATACAGGTACAATGACAAGGTAAAGTCATCCAGTCACTCAACTCGGAGGCGAGCCCGTGGTCTGTTCCACTTCGGAACGTTTATTGAATGGCTATCGAACGTCACCGATACAGTAGTGATTGTTCGCTGTACAAAATACACTACCGGCTTAATACAATCGAGTCAGACCTGGTAGCACAATATATGATAGTTATATATACATCTTTAACTATTTACACACGCTGGCTCTCTTACGCAATCTCGCCATCACTCTTGAATAGCATACATGGTCTAGCTCAATCTGAGCACGCTCTATCTCACAATTACACCGCTTGTATTCTATCAACTATACAGCTCAGCAGTCTGAATAGCTTTCATTCGTCTCAAGTCTAATGCAGGCTGTCCATTTGCAAACCCATCCGTCTCAGTTGCTAGTCTCATGCCGTCTGCCCGTACTCGGTTCCAACTTTATATATCACACCACATCATTCATGTCACATTATCCTCACAACTTTACATGTCACACCACATCATTCCTGTCATATTATCCTCACAACTTCTCTTCATGACTGACACATCACATCATTCCTGTCACATTATCCTCACAACTTTACATGTCACATCACATCATTCCTGGCACATTATCCTCACAACTTCACATCATGACTGACACATCACATCATTCCTGTCACATTATCCTCACAACTTTACATATAACACCACATCATTCCTGGCACGTTATCCTCACAACTTCTCATCATGACTGACACATCACATCATTTCTGTCACATTATCCTCACAACTTTACATATCACACCACATCATTCATGTCACATTATCCTCACAACTTTACATGTCACACCACATCATTCCTGTCACTTTATCTTCACAACTTTACATGTCACACCACATCATTCCTGTCACATTATCTTCACAACTTTACATGTCACACCACATCATTCCTGTCACATTATCTTCACAACTTTACATGTCACACCACATCATTCCTGTCATATTATCCTCACAACTTTACATGTCACACCACATCATTCCTGGCACATTATCCTCACAACTTCACATCATGACTGACACACCACATCATTTCTGTCACATTATCCTCACAACTTTACATGTCACACCACATCATTCCTGGCACATTATCTTCACAACTTTACATATCACACCACATCATTCCTGGCACATTATCCTCACAACATCACATCATGACTGACACACCACATCATTCCTGTCACATTATCCCCAACTTTACTGTCA